>JABBWL010000091.1:0-286256 GCA_016758765.1 Suillus cothurnatus
CGCTTGAAATGAATTCCAAACACTTTGAATCCTATAAGCCCTCACTCGTATCAATGATCAACATATGAATGTCCATCTGCGCACAGGCCCTGGAGTGCTGAAACCACCTCTTACCAATTTTACAGCGCTTGTCTTCCTGTTCCGAAACCATCGCATTGAATACCAGTACTTCTTACCGGTCATGCAGTAGATTCAAATCTGTTAAGACATACCATGTAAGTATTTCATATGCACCTTTTACTAGCACACTGAGTTTCATCCATAGACGCGCACTTCTGAACGGACTTGTAATGACTTCTTGCCATAAACGCTCGCACATAAAACACCCATGCTGATCTGCAAACTCTAATACAGGAGCTTGCATCTACATCAACCTCGTCTTAAATATACTTTGAAAAATCTTAACTTAAATAAATACCATGACGGATCCTCGACCAAATTTCTCCTGACCACTCAACAAGCATTTCCCTACACAGTACTGCTGGTTGGTACATGCACACGCTCCTCGAAGACAATTGAAGACATGCTAATGTCTGCGTCGGATTCGGCCACAAGCTTTGCGTGATATTCTCGAACACTAAGGATGAGGCGTGGTCCCAGCACAAACATCTGCACGCTCAAGACAATTTGAATAACACCGTTGAGTATCTGAGCTTCAATAGATTGTGAAATCTACAGAAATGGTGAGCAGTGGCTCCGAGCAGATGTCAGCGATAGGTCAGCGCACCAAGAGTTCTGGAGATAAAGAAACAAGCTCGAGACAAGAGGCACCGAAGAAACTAGCACGTGTGGAACTTGAGCAGAAAATGATAGCGACATTCACATTACAAGCCCACCTTGCAAAGTAAAGCACGTGAGATTTTATCAGCACCTTGAAACAGTCCCCGATGGTCAATCCTGTTGATGGGCCAAATCGTCGGAGGTCACGGAAGTGTTTCACAGCAATCCAGACTGAAAGGCCCAGTGCTAGAACCTCCCAAACAGTGTTGAGCATCCAAATCATTGAGGCAAAAAGCCCGACGTCCCCCTCAAATACATAAGAGCACATATGCGCGCTAAAAACTATCAGCTCCTCTAGTGTTTGCCAAATAAGCTGTGGTCTTGAAGTCGACAAGTAGAGCTTACCCATTACAACATAGTCGAGTGCTATTGCCGTGATTACTCCGCAGGCGATATTAACAGCCAGGAAGATTATAACAAGGAAGATAAGTATCATCCTAGATCTCTGATACATGGCATGTAACCGAGCAATCATGATGACTTGTATCATATTTCAGTTGAGTCAATATCATCAAGGTATTGCAGCTGGGTAACTCACCACCCAACATGGCAGCCATGACCACATTTGTCCCATTCATTACACGGTATATGATATTGCCTGAAAAACCCAATTAGCGATCACCCTCGTAGTAGGATCAAATGTTCCAACTCACATCTATTAGGTCATTATGTTGAGCCATATTCAATGTTTAGAATTACTCACTCCTACATAGGGGTGTACTCATTGGATGGGACTAAGATGGTTACGGGATACTCACTGCATCTGTCTTCGAGATTGATGTCATAGCATCTGTGTGCCGCCGGTCAGAAGAATCTAATACAGCACATAAGAGATATACCCAAAGCGCCCATACTGATCATGAGATGAGATATTAGCACAGCGTCAATATGTTGGCCTCCGAAACATACACAGAATATGGTATCCCAAGATAACGTATCTAGAACATTTTGGAGTCAGCACAATCACCAATCACACCGTAGTATATGAGATGAGGTACGAACAAGCAAATACAGCACAGTCATGAGAGACCAGCGTTGCCTCTGTCAAATTCATTGTATTTTCCTGTTTTCCTTCTGATATGGGATTCTGTCGCTCACCCAGATCAGTTCAATCTATGACACCAGTTTTAGTGAATCTTCCGCTGCGGCAATAACATCGACTTACCTCTTGTCCGAGTGTTAGTACTGGTGATATAATAAGAATGTCAGAAGTTTCCAAACAATGACCTGCTCACCCCAATCGTATATCACCACGACGCCGGCGGCAACTGCAAAACGCAAGTCAGGGTTAGATCGAGACATCACCGAACTGATGACGAACCTGACCAATAGCTGTAGAAAAGCGAAAGACTGATATGCGGCCACCAACTGGGATCATTTGAGACTACGGTCATATTCGAGGGATGTGTGTGTGAGTGAGTGGGGAATGTTTGGGTGTATGACAATAGCGTTCATGCTATATACACCACCGTTCAGTATTTCTGTCGCCAAAATTGGCACGATGGAGATGGATAAATGATCTCACCTCAAGACCCTTGATTGGGTGAAGTACTGTGGTGCCAAATCAAACAAAAGTGAAAGCCCTCGATCGAGTCAAAGGCAATTCTGGTTTGCAAACCAGTATCAAGCACACGGCTACTTGAACACAAGGAAGGCTACAGTCGTTGGTGACATCGGCAACTTATTTCCAACTCCATTTTCGGGGTATTCTTGTCGTATGTTTGCATTAATCGAGTAGTTCCATATAAAACCACATATTCATTGATCTAACACTGGAAGCGTGATGTCGTTGTAACAAGCATATGCACACTCTTCGACCTTACTGGCTGAGCCCAATGCGTCACAGCTCTTCCGATTACTCTTATGGAACAAGGGTCATTCTATGGCATAACACCAGAGAAGTCAGACCAGGGAAGTCAGAGAAGAAACTGTGACACAGGGTGGGTCGAAGCAGTCCAAATATAACTCACCTCGTATGCTTGAATCATCGGGCTATTACATCAAAACGATGAACAAAGATATGGTAAGTATAGACCAAGTGCACTGTATCCAATGCACCACAATCATGCACTTGATGCGATGGTGGTGTATTGCATTGTCAGACACAGCACTATCCAGAGGTCGAAAGAGAATTCGCACATGGGTGACAAAAAGCCTGTAACACACTGGATGCCCAGTTTCTGATTGTACAGGCTCGTGTTGATGGTCACTATGTTATGTTTCAGTAAAATTTTATCCTGTAAGAGTGAGATCCATCAGATAGGCAAAGAACCCATGGGCAGACTACAAAAGTTACACGTATTTTGAAGTTTCCCACTTCGTTATAGTTCAAGTCGGAGTGAACATCCCACGTGTTGTGTACCATAGCGCGCGATTTTTGTAGTATTGGCTGGCTAAAACTTCAATGCATGGCGGCGAGTCAGAAAATGTCACATAGTAATAACGATTTGCAGATCATGGAAGTAAGCTGCTAAGCAGTACAATCCAAGACCGGTGATTTCCGAGTGCTTACTCCAGGTGAAAAAGTACGTATGGTGGTCGGTGCCTTACTAATACTTTGACAGGTGCACTCGATACCTTCTGACTTGAAGCCCCGGAATATCGCACCTACTTCCATCCTTCAAGCGCGATTCTTTATTACTGGCCAATTCCACTCTGAGTTATCCAGTCACTTAAAGGAACGACTCATATGCCATGATATCGTGGAGAAGGACCATCAGCGACAAGTCCACTCAGACACCACATTGGCCACTCTTATAGTGGCACACCTCGAACCAACCATGTAGGTTTGAAGCCAAACTCTGTCACACGGTGTCGCTGAGAATTTGCTCGATTTAGATAAATCAAACAGAAGTCAGTCGAAAAAAAATTAGAATGTCCTTGGTCGATGGAGTCTTCTCATCGCGCCCCACCTGAATATTGGCCCAGCAGATGAATGATGACACATGCTATAAAGCCATTGCGTCACTAGCTATATGAGCTTCCACAGGCCTGGTCATGCACACTTCTTCCTTCAGTCTTTGTGTTCAAACAACTGATAGTTGCGCTGTCTTCCCGTGTGGAATCCTCAGATTATGACTTGTCTGAGCTCAGATACGCCACTTGCGTACGACGTAGACGGGCAGATGACGATTTTAAGTCATGCGTACTTCTACGTTGTCATCTCTCTTCAGGGCGACTCTGATTGATACCAATGGATGTGTTGCATCTCGTTCGGTGCTTTGTTCTGACAGTCGTACTACTTTGGAGGATGGAAACAGATGGTTACAAGGGCCCTAATACAAATATGCCCTGACTGATGTATGCATGCATGTCAGAATCTCGTAGTCGACATCTTACTGATACTTCCACAGGTGCGCTTGGTTCTTTCTGACTCGAAGCTTCGATTCTCTTCCCTACTTGCCACTCACCATGCCTGATGTCCTTTCCACGCGCATTCGTGACGGAGGCATATACTATGTTAGCTTCTTTTGTAAACTGATCGCACTAAATATCATTGAACTTTATTTGAAACAGACGATTGTCGTCGCGACGCACGTATCAGTCCACGCAGTAGTAACATCCACGCGATAACTAATGTGGATATCCGATGGCCGATCTTACACCTTAGTACGTTCACTCTTCACACACAATTTTTCACTACTTCCCTGCAGCCCACGTGAATGGTAGACTGCCATTGGTGATCTCACATTATCAACCACCTGGGCTTTCTAATAACGGTCACTTCTTCGTCTGTTTTATGCTCAGACAGATGATGAGAGGAAGCGAAGCTAACATTTTCATTTCTTTCCATCAGCTGCCTGCAGACTAGAATCAGTGTATATATCTTCAAAATCCAGATTGTCGTGGTCGATCTAGCCGTCGATCAACATCTCTCTCAATAATGTAATCTATTCAATTCCGAAGCGTCGCACCACCCGCTTGTACACGAAGTGCATTGCAATACTCACGATACCTTGAAGAGCTGCTGGTCAATGGAAAACCTTGCAAGATATGGGTGAGTTTTTGTGTGTAGGTTAATTATGTCCAACGGACCAAGTGCCGAAGAAGCCCAACGGTCCCGCTCATATCCGCGATCCCATATACATTTCACTTAGTAGAAAGGGCTCGAATCAAAGCGTCATCAAAGGTAAACCACGCGGAGAAGGGCCATCATGCATCAACGGAGAGTCCATCCAGAGACGCTCTAACACCTTCCAGGCATGCTTTGGACCAAACACGTAGTTTCCAAGTCAAAATCTTGTCACATGGCATTGGCTGAGAATTCACTCGATCTAGATAAATCAAATGAACAGCTGTCGACAGCAAAAGTTCTAGCAAAATTGGCGATCTGAATCAAGTGATGGATGCTAACATTTCTGTATCTCCTTCGGCCCTTCACTCTGACGGATGTGCTGAGTAGGGTAGACTCCATCGAGAAAAGCAGAGCAAGGACCCTGATGCAGATTTGACGTGTGTTTTGTAGTCGCATTGGTAAACGCTACCGCAGTGCGACTGTGACGTAGAACAAATTGTCTAGGAGATTTGTACTGATTCTTGCTGTATTTTAGTGTTGGCATCAAGGATTGGGTTGGTTGCTAGATGCTCCGGATGATTTCAGCTTGCCACTTAGTGCAAGTGGGGCAGGCGGTTCACTGAGTTCTAGTAGTGATACACCAAGAAATGGATTTGTCTACATAAACCTCGTCTTAAATATACTTTGAAACATTTTGACTTAAATAAATACCAAAAAAGATCCTCAGCCAAATTTCTCCTGACTAGTCGGCAAGCAGTTCCCTACACAGTACTGCTGGTTGGTACATGTACACGCTCCTCGAAAACAATCGAAGACATGTTAACGTCTGCGTCGGATTGGGCCACTAGCCTTGCGTGATATTCTCGAACACTGAGGATGAGGCGTGGTCCCAGCACAAACATCTGCACGACCGACAAAATTTGACGAGCATTATTGAGTATCTGAACTCCCATAGACGATGAATTCTACAGAATTTGTGAGCAATGGTTACTAGCAAATGTCAGCGACAGGTCGGCGCACCAAGAGCTCTGGAGATATAGAAACAAGCTCGAGGCAAGAGACACCGACAAAGCTAGCACGTGCGGAACTTGAGCAGAAAAAGATAGCCGCATTCACATTACAAGCTCACCTTGCAAAGTAAAGCACGTGGGATTTTATCAGCACCTTGAAACAGTCCCCGATGGTCGATCCTGTCGATGGGCCAAGTCGTCGCAGGTCACGGAAGTGTTTCACAGCGATCCAGACTGAAAGACACAGTGCGAGAACCTCCCAAACAGTGTTGAGCATCCAAACTATTGAGACAAAAAGCTGGACGTCATCCTCAAATACATAATAGCACAAATATTTGCCAGAGAGTATCAGCTCCTCTGGCATTTGCCCAATAAGCTGTGTTCTTGAAGTCGAAAAGTAAAGCTTACCTCCTACAATATAGTCGACTTCTATTGACATGATTACTCCGCAGGCGATATTAACAGCCAGGAAGATTATAACAAGGAAGATAAGTATCATCCTAGATCTCTGATACATGGCATGTAACCGAGCAATCATGATGGCTTGTATCATGTTTCAGTTGATTCAATATCACCGAGGTATCGCAGCTGGGTAACTCACCACCCAACATGGCAGCCACGACCACATCTGTCACATTCATTACATAGTTCATGATATTGCCTGCAATACCCAATTAGCAATCGCTCTTGTACTAGGATCAAATGTTCCAACTCACATCTATTTGGTCATGATGGTGAGCTATATTCAATGTTTAGAATTACTCACTCCTACATAGGGGTGTACTCATTGGATGGGACTAAGATGGTTACGGGATACTCACTGCATCTGTCTTCGAGACTGATGTCATAGCATCTGTGTGCCGCCGGTCAGAAAAATCTAATACAGCACATATGAGATATACCCAAAGCGCCCATACTGATCATGAGATGAGATATTAGCACAGCGTCAATATGTTGGCCTCCGAAACATACACAGAATATGGTATCCCAATATAGCGTATCTAGAACATTTTGGAGTCAGCACAACAACCAATCACACCGTAGTATATGAGATGAGGTACGAACAAGCAAATACAGCACAGTCATGAGAGACCAGCGTTGCCTCTGTCGCGAAATTCATTGTACTTTCCTGCTTATCTTCTGATATGGGATTGTGTCACTCACCCAGATCAGTTCAATCTATGACACCATTCTCAGCGAATTTGCCACTGCGGCGATAACATCGACCCACCTCTTGTCCGAGTGTTAGTACTGGTGATATCATAAGAATGTCAGAAGCTTCCAAAAAATGTCCTGCTTACCCCAATCATATACCACCACGACGCCGATGGCAACTGCAAAACGCAAGTCAAGATTAGATCGAGACATCACCAAGCTGACGACGAACTCAGCCAATAGTCGTAGAACACTGTAAAAATGATCAGCGGCCACCAACTCGGATCATTTGAGACTACGGTCATATTCGAGGGATGTGTGAGGGAGTGGGGAATGTTTGGGTGTATGACAATAGCGTTCATGCTATATATACCACCGTTCAGTGCTTCTGTCGCCAAAATCGGCACAATAGAGATGGAATTATAAATGATCTCACCTCAAGATCCTTGATTGGGTGAAGTATTGCGGTGAAAAATTAAGCGAAAGCGGAAGCGGAAGCCTGCGATCGAATTGAAGGATATTTTGATTTGCAAACCAGTATAAAGCACTCGGCTACTTGAACATCAGGAAAGTTACAGTCGTTGGTGACGTCTACAACTTATTTCCAACGCCATTTTCGGGGTGTTCATGCTGCATGTTTGCATAAATCGAGCAGTTCCATGTGGAAAACCATACTTTGATTGATCTAACACAGGGAACATGTCGTGACTGAAACAAGCATATGCATACTCTTCGGCCTTGCTGCTCCTCCGATTACTCTTATGGAACAAGGGCCATTCTGCGGTACAGCACCAGAGAAGTCAGAAAAAACTGTGTGACACTGGGTGGGTCGAAGCGGTCCAAATATAACTCACCTTATCTGTCACCTCGTATGCTTGAATCATCAGGCTATTACATCAGAATGATGATCAAGTATAGAGCGAATCCAAAACAAAGCGCACTGTCAGATACATCCCGAATCATGATTGATTACCGTTATGAAGCACTATCCAGAGGTCGAAAGAGAAATTGTACATGAGAGACAATAAGCCTGTAACACGCTGGGCGCCCGGTTTCTGATTGCACAGGCTCATGTTGATGGTCACTATGTTTCAGTAAACTTTTGTCCTGTAAGAGTGAGATCCGTCAGATAGGCAAAGAAAGTCTGAGTAAACATCCCTCGTGCACCATAGCGCGCGATTTTTGTAGTGGCCAGCTAAAACTTCAATGCATGGCAGCGAGTCAGAAAATGTCGCATAATAACAAGTATTTACAGATCATGGAGGTAAGCCGCTAAGCAGTACAATCCAAAACCGGTGATTTCCGAGAGTATCGTGGTCGGTGACTTGAAGCCCCGGTTCTCTCTCCATTCCCACTCAGCACTTCTCATCTCCTTGCCACGCATATTTATTGGGTCCGAGGCATATACTTATCACGTAAGTCCCTTTTTAAACCGTTGGAGCAGGGCCAGCGGCCTAAGCCCAGAGCAAAGCAGAATGCAAGCAGTGATGATGATTGTCTGTAGCTACGAACAAGGCGAAACCTAGTCTACAGGCTGACTAAGCTATGGAAAGGGCCGACAGGGCCCTCGGTGCATAGCTCCTGCCCTTGGGACCCCTAGTCCACCGTCACGCCCGATATTGTTTATTCATGCTTAAACAGACGTCAATCAGCAATATCGCGCCTACTTCCATCCATCACGCGTGATTCTTTACTACTCGCCGATTCCACTGTGAGTTATCCATGACCCTCGGTCATTTAACAGGAAGGACTCGATTCATGTGCGCCATGATATCGTAGAGAAGGACCTTCAGCGACAAGTCTATTCAGAGACTACATTGGCCACTCTAATGGCTTCCTAGGCACACCTCAACCCAACCATGTAGGTTCGAAGCCAAATTCTGTGACATGGCGTCGCTGAGAATTTGCTCGATTTAGGTAAATCAATCAGAAGTCAGTCACAAAAAATTAGAATGGTAGTGAAATCGGGGATTTTATTCCCGATACATTTGACAGATCCATTCGACAAGTACGCCTGCCTGTCCTCTCTTAATTCCAGAATTTTCACCCCGCGTACGTAGCTGGTGCATGTAATTTAATTATCAACCAACGCATTCCTCGATTAATATCAACCTTGAGATTTGCAAAAACATCCAAATTAGTAATCGAAGCCTTATCCAGCCTATCTGATCATCCCATCCTTCTGATTCATCGTGCATCCATTTAGTACAGAGTTAGACTTTGTCTGCCATATATCTTCATTGGTCGTTCTACTGGCACACATGGAAGACATTATGGTACCCTCTAACGTCCCTCAACATATCTTCGAATACCTCCTCATCCCCTTTAGTCAGAGGGTCGCTGTATCGCGAT
Organism: Suillus cothurnatus; assembly: GCA_016758765.1. Classification (NCBI taxonomy): domain Eukaryota; kingdom Fungi; phylum Basidiomycota; class Agaricomycetes; order Boletales; family Suillaceae; genus Suillus; species Suillus cothurnatus. The sequence goes on from JABBWL010000091.1 coordinate 9,313, forward strand.
CACGATGACTTAGCATCCACTGTAGTATTCTCGCCTGCCCACGTCACTCATTTTCCTTTGTGTTCAAACAGACACTAGTTTAGAAGGCGAGAAACATTATGCTGCGAAACCCTTGTGTTATCAGCTGTCTAAACTCAGACACGCTACTTCTGCTTTTCAGTCCCCTCGTTTTCCATTTGTTCGGTCCAGATGGTAGTCCACATACATGTATGTATATCGGTGCTTTACTGTGACTATCCTGCTTAGCAGGATGGGCTCCGGCAGACGATTACAAGGACGCAAACCCCACGCATAATTTGTGGTCGCATGGGCAGAACACTACAATGGCGCGTGAACTCTGATCAATATATGCAAGAATACGATTTCAGAATATCGTGGTGGATATCTCATTAACGGGTTGACAGGTGCGCTTGAAGCCTTCAGCTACAATTCTCATTGTATTTCAGTAGCGGGTTGATTGTTAGACGTTCCAGATAACTCAACTTGCCACATGGACCAAGCGTGGGCGGGCAGTTCACTAAGCTCCAGTAGTAATACAACAAGAAATAGGATAAACGTCGTTTTAAATATACTTTGAAACACCATAAACACAACTTCAAATCAATACTATGACGGATCCTTGACAAAGAACGCTCAGCAATTATTTCCCTACACAGTACTGCTAGTTAGTACATGTACACGCTCCTGGAAAACAATCGAAGTCATGCTAATTTCTGCGTCGGAGTCAGCCACGAGGTTGGCGTTAAATTCTCGAATGCTAAGGATGAGGCGTGGTCCCAGTACAAACAGCTGCATGCTCAATAAAATTTGAAGAGCACCAACGGATATCTGAACTCCTGTAGAGTCTGAATTCTAAAGAAATGATGAGCAGTCGTTGCGAGCAGATGTTAGCGACAGGTCGGCGCACCACGAGCGCTGGAGAAAGAAGACCAAACTGGAGGCAATAGACACCAACAAAACTAGCACGTACAGAACTTGAGCAAAAAAAGATAAGCACATTCACATTAAAAGCTCACCTGGCAAAATAAAGCACGTGAGATTGTATCAGAACTCTGAAACAATCTCCGATGGTTGATCCTATCGATGAGCCAAGTCGTCGCAGGCCACGGAAGTGTTTCACGGCAATCCAGACCGAAAGACACAGTGCGAGGACCTCCCAAACAATGTTGAGTATCCAAATCGTTGAGACTAGAAGCTGGACATCCCCCTCATATTCGAAAGTGCACGTATACATGCCAGAGAGTATCAACTCCTCTGGTGTTTGTCCAATGAGCGGTTTTCTTCAAGCCAACAAGTAAAGCTTACCTGCTACACTATGCTTGAGTCCTATTGCCGTGATTACTCCGCAGGTGATGTTAACAGCCAGGAAAATAGTAACAAGAAAGATAAGCATGATTCCAGATCTCTGGTACATGGCATGCAACCGAGCAATCATGACGACTTGCACCATGTTGCAGTTGAGTCAATACCACTGAGGTGTTGCATCTAGGTAACTCACCGCCCAACATGACAGTTACAACAAAATTTGTCCCATTCCTTATGTAGTCCGTAATATTGCCTGTAACACTCAATCAGTATCACCCTCGTACTAGAGTCAAACACTCCGACTCACACCTATTGAGTCATTATTTTAAGCCAAGTTCAATGGTCAGAATCTCACTCACCCCTAAAAATGAGTGTCTTCGTTAGATGGGTTTGCGGACTACTCACTGCATCTAACAGCGAGACGAATGGGATATTTGCTGTGTGCCGTCGGTTAGAAGAATTGAACACAGTGCATATGTGACATACGCAGAGCATTGGCACTAATTGTCACAAATGAGCTATTAACACAGTGTCAATTCATTGACCTCGAACACCTACACAGAATGTGGTATTCCAATATAGCGTATCTAGAACATTTTGGAGTTAGCACAACCGCCAACTACACTATAGTATAACATGAGGTACGAACAGCCAAATACAGCACAGTCATGAGAGACCAGCGTTGCCTCTATCACGAATTCATTGCATTCTCATGTTTGTCTGCTGATACAGGTCTCTTGTCACTCACCCAGATCAATTCAATCTATAAAGTCATTCTTAGCGATTTGGCTGCTCTGGCTATGACATTGAACCTACCTCTTGTTCAAGTGTTAGTACTAAAAATATTATAAGGATATCAACGGTTTTCGAACACTAGGTCCTACTCACTCCAATCATATGCCACCACGACGCCAGCGGTAACTGCGAAACCGCAAGTCAGTATTAGATCGAGACATCACCAATTGGTACGACGAACCTGTCCAATAGCTGTAGATAATATTCCAATTGATTATCGGCCACAGACTAGGATCATTTATGACTACGGTCATATTCGAGGGATGGGTGCGAGCGAGTGGAGGATGTTGGGAGTGTTCAACGATCTAGCGTTCGTGCTAGATATACCGCCGTTCAGCGCTTCGTCAAAATCGGTATGATGGAAGTGGATCATGCCTCAAGACCCTTGATTGGGATTACGGTGCAAAATCAAGCAAAAGTGGAAACCTCGATTGAATCAAAATTTATGAACTGATACTTATCATGCACACGGAATGTTCTAACAGTGTTTCGTGATATTGGCAGCTTATTTACGATGTTTGATTCTGAGGTATCTTGCAGCATTAGCTCGAGGAGTTCCGTACGAAATAGTGTAGTCATCAATAACACAGGTCTAAGCATTGTTAACAAGGGCTTTGCCTTGTTAGCCGAGTCCGAGGTGTAATGGCTCCACTGATGACTTTTAACAAGGTTCCATTCTATGACATAGGACCAGAGAAGTTAGACAAGTTTGAAACATAGCCTGAGTGCGCCCAGGCGGAACAAATATAACCAACCTGTATACTATCTCAGCTGTTGCCCCGGGGCCCGTACGCTCCAACAACTGGGTGATGGTGGTGTATTGCGCTGCCAGATACATCTTGGCTCATGAATGCATGATCCGTGGTTTAAGGGCACTAAAAAATACTGCGCGCGCGTCACTACTACGGTATTTGCCGCAATAATTACTACTTAGGTAAATACAACTTGCTTGTAAGTTGTTGCTGGCGACGTGCTATGGACTGTGCATCAGCGCCTCGAAGCTTTTGAGGCAGGTCAGTAGAAGCATGGACGTGATCCACACGGACGTTAAACCTGGAGGTCTGTCGATCTTCAAACAGCACCTGTTTGAGAAGCTGGGCTCTGCAGGAACCTATTAGTGGGCCCTGGGGCCGGCCGGGGTGCTAGGAACCATCAACACGGTTGGAGCCCATATGCTGGGTATCCCTGGAACCACAATAAAGGAGATCCCGATTATGAGCTCGAGGTGAAGTTTCCGACTTTTGAAACGGTCATAGTTAACATATCACCTTAGCGCGGGCAAGATTTTAGTGACAGCGACAATGTCAAGCAAGACAGGTCAGGACTTTGGAAGCGAAGAAAGGTAGCGGATCTTGAGATGATGCCCGTAACGCACAGTCACTCGGTCGGAAGAAACAAAAATAACACTTGCAGACCAGAAGTACTTGTATGAATCTTGATCATATCGCCCTGCAGCTGATCATGACTTTGTGAGCGTAGATATAAATAGGCGCACGCTCGACTCCATGGCTCATTTGCAAGAGGACAAGCACTGGGGTTCCGGTTACCAGTAGTAAGTACAATTGATCCATCTGGGAACCACCGCAGTCGCAGCATTTGCACGATGGGCCCGATTGATTCCAAACCTTCCTTCACAAGACAACTTCCTGTCTTCGAAACACCTCATCCTCGTCGATGCCCGGAACTGTCAATCATAGCCGCTCTCTGGAACTTTATTCTCATGATCATCCTACATTAATTCGTTCCACATATCACCGGTCACCGGTCACCTACAAGTGGGTTTTCGCTTCCCCGTTCCCTAACTTCATATTCACTTCTGCATCCAAACCTATAATTCCCCTCTCTGAGGACCAAATTCAGAATCATCGCTTTTAGGCCTGTCGGCGATTGCTGTATTATGATCACGATGACCTATTATTCATTGCAAGGTTCTCGCCTGCCCACGTCACTTGTCCCTCCTGTGTGTTCAATACACTAGTTCAGGAGCAAGGAGTGTTGTTATGTTGCGGGATCCTCCAGCTATTTGAGCTCAGACATGCTACTTCTACTTTCTATTTATTCTGTTTAGATGATGGACATATGCATGTATGTATCTCAATCGGTACTTTATTCTGACATCGTGCGTGGCATGATGGGATCCTAGTGGCAGATGATTGCAAGGACGCAAACCCGATGCACAATTTGCAGTTGCATGGGCGGGACGCTACGATGGCGTAAACACCGATCAACGTATGTATGCATGCAATTTCAGGATGGCGTCTTATTGATAGTCTGACAGGTGCGCTTGAAGACTTCTGGATTGAAGCTCCCATTCTGGAATCCTCTACTCCCCGCTCAGCCAATACTTCAGTCATTTCATCATCTGTGCTTAGACAGCGAAATTCTGCATACGTGTAGAATCAGCTTTCTAGACAGTTTATAATGATTCTCGTTGTAATTCAATCTTGGCATCACGAACTGAGTTTGTTGCTAGACGTTCCGAATAATTTCAGCTGACCGATTGGTTTAAGTGTGTGCGGGGTTCACTGAGTTTCAGTAGTGACTCGGCAAGAAATAGGTTTGTCTACATAAATTTCGTCTTAAATGTACTTCAGACAAGAATCACTTGAATCAATACCACGACAGATCCTCCTCCATGAAAAACACTCGGCAAGCATTTCCCTACACAGTACTACTAGTTGATACATGTACACGTTGCTGGAAGACAATCGAAGCCATGCTAGTTTCTGCGTCGGATTCGGCCAAGAGTTTTGTGTGGTATACTCGAACGCTAAGGATGAGGCGTGGTCCCAGCACAAACATCTGCATAACTAATGAAATTTGAAGAGCACCTTCGATTATCTGAGTTCCTATAGAATTTGAATTCTGCAGAAATGATAAGCAATGATTATAACCAGATGTCAACGACAGGTCGGCGCACCGCAAACGCTGCAACGAGAAGTTCAGGCTGGAGGCAATAGACACCAACAAAGCTAGCACGTGCGGAACTTCAGCCAAAGAAGCTCACCACATTCACACTAATAGCTCACCTTGCAAAATAAAGCACGTGAGATTGTATTAGCACTCTGAAACACTCCCCGATGGTCGAACTTGTCGATCGGCCGAGTCGTCGCAGGTAACGCAACTGTTTCACAGCAATCCAGACTGAAAGACACAGTACTAGGATCTCCCAAACAGTGTTAAGCGTCGAAAACATTAAGACCAGCAACTCGTCATCCCCCTCCAATCCATAATTGCACATATATGTGCCAGAGAGTATCAGCTCCTCTGGTGTTCGTCTAATGAGCTGTGTTCTTTAAGTTAATAAGTAAAGCTTACCTCCTACAATATGCTCGAGTATTACTGCCGCCATTACTCCGCAGGCGATGTTGACAACCAGGAAGATAATGACAAGGAAGATAAGCAAGATTTTAGATCTCCCATACATGGCATACAACCGAGCAATCATGATGACTTGCATCGTGTTTCAGTGAAGTTAAGATCACCGAAGTATCGCAGCTGAGTAACTCACGGCCCAACATGGCAGTTACTACCACAGTTGTCCAGTTTAAAGCGTAGTTGAAAAGGATGCCTGAAACACCTGATTATTGATCACCTTCGGACTAGGATCAAATAGTCCTACTCACACCTATTGAGTCATGATATGGAAGTACATTCAAAGTTCAGAATTTCGCTCACCCCTACAAATGAATGTATTCATTAGAAGGGAATGAAATAATTGTACAATACTCACTCTATCTGTTATCGGGAACAATGGCAAATACGCTGTTTTCCGCCAGTCAGAAGAATCGAACACAGTGCATATGAGACATACACAGAGCATTGGCACTAATTGTCAGAGATGAGCAATTAACACAGGACCCATTGTTTGTCCTCAAAAACATACAAAGAATATAGTATTCCAATATAGCGTATCTAGAACGTTTTGGAGTTAGAACAACTTTCCAATCATGCTATATAATAACATGAGGTACGAACCACTAGGTAAAGCACAGTTATGAAAGACCAGCGTTGCCTCTGTCGCGAATCCATTGCATTCTCCTGTTTTTCTTGTGATACATTGGGACTCTGTCACTCACCCAAATCAATTCAATCTATGACATCTTTCTTAGCAAGTGAGCTGCATCGGCGATACCATCAACCTACCTCTTGTCCAAGTGTTAGTACTGGAAATATCATGAGAATATCGGCGGTTTTCGAACACTGTCATGCTCACCCCAATCGTACATCACTATGACGCCTGCGGCAACTGCGAAACCGCAAGTCAATGATAGATCGAGACATCACCAACTGATTCGACGAACCCATCCAATAGCTCACAACAATATTGAAACTGATTGTCGGCCACCAACTGGGATCATTTGAAACTACAGTCATATTCGAGGGATGTGAGAGTAGTGGGGTGTAGAGTAACAATAGCGTTCATGTTAGATATAACACCGTCAGCGCTTCTATCGTCAAATCGGTATGGAGATAGATATTTGATCCCGCCTCAAGATACTGGATTAGGTGTAGTAAGTATTGCGATGCGAAATCAAGTAAGCTCCCACATAATAGATTTTGATTTAATGAACCAGTGTTTATCATGCAGTGTGACACAGAATGTTCAAAGCGTCGTCTTGAGTTGATATCTGCAACTGCGCAGTCACTCCTTCGAAAGAAAGAAAAATAAAATTGTATACGGAAGGACCAGACTACAATGTAGTATAAAAATAGTTTAGTGACAAAGAAGACAGACAAGTTGAAACAATATAGACAAGACCTGACTTGCAGACTGGGAGTAGTACTTGTGTGAATCTTGATGACATACTACCTGACCGTGACTTCGTGAGCGTGGGTATAAATATAAGGAATCCCAAGCGCACGTTTGATTCCATAGGTAGTCTGAAGGACAATTACCGGCTACTTGAGTGTAGTTGATCCGTTTGGGGGGTACCGCAGCAGTAGTCGCAGCAGTGGCATGTAATGCCCGATCAATAGCTATACGACGTCATCCATTAGTTGCCAATGGAAGAGAAATCTCACATAGGATAGAAGCCCCGGTTCAACAGGCAACACACTAGAAGCTCGATATGTAATTGTACAGGCTTATGTGGATGGCGATTGTATTTCAGTGATGTATTGATGTCCTTACTTGAACTGGTAAAGGTTGCGAGTTACTGAGAGTGAGATCCATTAAATGGTAATAGACTCGTCGTTGGATCTTCATCATGCTCAGCAAGTTCATAGGCAGGATATGAAAGTCGCACCGCTACTAGTCTAGTAATCAGTTTCACCATACGCATGACCAAAGTCCGAAGAAAACATCTCATCATAGCGCTACGCACTGTTTGCAGTCTCCCATAGACAACCCTTTATAGACAAGTCATTCCAATGACCTATGCATATCGACGAATAAAAAAAAAAGCTAATTCCGAGTCAATGTGGGAATCGAGGATACGGAATTTATGCAGGCAGCGCACCAGTGATTTCTCGCTCGCCAGCAGCCTGGTCGGTAGATTGCCAAAACAATGGTGGAGGTAAGTCGTAGAGGTACTAGCTCACTCCTACATAATCAGACCTATCGACTCGGAAGGATGATAGTTGAACTGTCCGACAGAGCTGTTATAGGCTGTTATGCACATCTCGCCTAGGCCTTTTTTAGAACAAAGTTTTGCATCAATTTTCGTAAGTTCATCAGCACCGCAGCAACTGCCATCAAAGATTCTGCACTCATCATTGTTGGTAACCTTATGATGCAAAAGCTCGATTACCAAGGCAGAGGTGCTCATAAAGCGACAGATGGCTCGAGGACGATGAGCAGGGATAGCAGACATTGAGGTACGTGCTCGCACAAGGGTAGAACATGAGTTATCCTAAGTCCTTAGTGTGGATCACCCCTACCAGTATTTTGATGGTTTGATTTTAGTCTGGTCTTGGCATGCCGACACCAATTTTGTTTTGGTAATCCAAGCACTAGTTGGTGGTATAACTAGCACGACTACCATGCCATCGTCATACACCTACGAAGTTCACCTCTATCCTACACTCATTCTCTATCAGTATGAACGTAGACTCGAATGATCCTATTTGGTGGCCGACCATCAGTTCGTCCCGTGTTTCTAGCTATTTTTTAGGTTTGTGGAGAGCAGTCGCATGCTGAAGCTGATGTCCCAATCTAACCTTGACTGCACTTTTGCAGTTGCTGCCTTTGTTGGGGTAACGTATGATTGTGGTGAGCATGACAATATCAAGGACCTACTGATAATTTACAAGTATTTGCAGCGCTTACATCTGGACAAGAGGTATGTTGATGTCATGACTGGAGCAGCTATCTCGCTAAAAATGGTTTCATAGGTCGAACTGGTCTGGGTGAGCAGAGTCTTGTGTTATAGGAACACATGAAAATACCCTTCATTTCAGAGGCAACGCTGGTCCCTAATGACAGTTATGTATATCAGTGTATGTTGCTTGCCTGTCTGTCCTGGTTGTCATGTCATGCTGATATGGAATTATCCTAGGTGCGCTACCTTGGAATCTTTTATGCTGGGTACATTTGGAAGGCTAGGCAATCGGTGTTGTGCTAATCGTCTATCTTTCATAATCAGGCTGTACATGCTGGGTATATCTCCTTCAAACATTCATTGTCGTTACGTCTGACCAATGGCATACAGACAGTGTTCCTACCATCTCATTGACCGATACAGTGAGTCTTCTGTGCGGACGCCCGCCATTCCCCTCTAATTAGCTGTGATGTCCTATAGGAGTGAGCATACTTCTCTCGTACTCTCGTAACCTCTGGGTTCATTACTGACTACCACGCTATACTGCCATAGATGTGAGTCTGTTTGAAGTGTGTACTACAGAGGCTGGTCGCTGACTAGATTTGACAGGCTTTATCATGTACACCGTGTGGAATTGGATGCGTGTGGTGGCATTTGCAATGCTGTGTGGTGAGCTTGGCACTTGCGAGATCTCCATGGTATTGACTTGACCGAAACATACTGCAAGCCATCATGATCACTCGGTTATATGCTATGTATCAACGGTCCAGAAAGATCCTGATATTTCTGATTGTCATCTCCCTGGCTGTCAACATCTTCGACGCAGTAGTTGCCATCATCACAACGATGCATACTTCAGGGTGTACGCTTACTTGTGGATGTCAGAAGATGTACATGGGGCTCACTGATGAATACCAGGGGAATTCATTCTCTCCGGCACCTATAACTGCTCGATTTACTACCCGGGAAATATACTACTTCTGAATTCCCTTGTTTGGATAGTCTCCGCTGTGTGGGAGGTCCTCGCTCTGTGTCTCGCAGTCTGGATCGCAGTAAAACACTTCCGTGAACTGCGAAAACATTCGGAAGGAGGGATTATGGGAGACTGTTTCGCAGTTTTAATCAAGACTCACATGCTTTACTTTGCGAGGTAAGCTCGCACTATGATCATCGTTCCCTTTTTCCGCTGAAGGGTCGGACGTGGTAGCTTTGTTGCTGTTTCTTCTTTTCAACTCGCTATCAATTTCTCTCCGACACTCTCATTGGTATGTTAATATTTCACTTGCCTCCGCATGCGACAACGTTTCATCATTTCTATAGGAACAAGAGCCAGGTTCCATTATAAATGGCTTGGTTCAAATTTTGGAGGTTGTGCAGATGTTTGTGCTAGGACCCCGCCTGATCCTTAGTATTCGAGAATATCATGCTAAGCTCGTGGTCGATTCCGATGCAGCAACCGGTATGACCTCAATCGCTTTTCAAGAGCGTGTGTATGTATCAACTAGCAGTAGTGTATAATACTCGGTGAAGCTGTCTATTTGGTATTTTGAGGTAGATTTCAAGGAGACAGGGAATCCGAGAAACAGTGCTTGGTATTGCCAGTGGTCAAACCGAAGCTTGGGAAATCTGAACTTGCTGAAGCACCATTAGTACTCTCATACCTGACATCCATGCACCCCCGACAAAGCAAGGCCTGTGGCTCCGCACGGGTAGGAATGAAGTATTCGTCATAATGAATACAAAACTTACAACGATCAAATGAATATCTGCAGCATCTCTTTGAAATCAGGTTGATGACATTGTATGGTCGCTGATGATGAGGATTGCATGAAGTACACTAATAGAGTTACAAAAGTTGATGGTATCAAGTTACAGATGAGTCAGAAGTTAATATTCAATGAGGCGTGATGCAAGGTGATACGTATTTTGTCGGACAGCTCAAGAAAAGCTTTTTGATGAATGTTTCTTTTTCACTTCATCGTCTGACTCTGCAATAACGTCAACTTAGTCCTATATTGCTCATATGTATGTAATACTTACTCGAAGGTAAATTCGGGCATTCGCAGCACACTGTACGGGTACGGGCAACGAATTTGACCGTCGTTCGACATCCGGTTTTAGGTTTTGGACAGGAAGCGTCGAGGCGGGTTGTCCATACTATAGTTCTGTAAGACACTGAACGACAGCAGCTATACCTACAAGCACTTACGCGATCGAATTTGTGCATATCAAATTTGCTCATAATAGGAATGGTTCCCTGATGCTTGGCATTGGTATCAGCAGCGACGTGCTTTTGCGATGATGAGCCAGAACTGTAAGATGACTGCTTGGGGCTCTTCTACAATTGCGTTACTCATCAGGTGCTGACTGTTCTGTAAAGCGATGCCCACTTACGGCGTTGGCATACTTGCGTGCTTGAGTCCCGAAGGTCGACATGGAGAGATAGATTGATTGATTGAAATTTGCTACGAGTTCAGAGTGTAATGGAAGATAGAGCCGGATGTCCTAGCTGTCTTTTGAGAGCTCGCGCCGTGGGTCGAGTTGGTGCTACTTGCAGATACCAGTAGTATATATACCTGCAGAACGTCCCTCGGTTATGACAGCTTGCCATGACGGTTGACGCTCTACCAACACGATTGTCAAAGAACCAAAACGGTGGCGATAGAACCTAATAACAATGTGGTACGAATAAGATTGACGCCCTGTAGATAGAAGCCGAAAGTCCTGCGGGCTGCCACAATAGGCCAGGAAAAAACGTGGTGTTGTGAGATACCTAGTAACTATTTCCAGTTCATGATCAATATGGATAGATATGAACACCGGCATCAAGACTTTGCCTGCTATACAAGCCGAAGACTCGGTTAGTGACAGTTGTCTGGCGAGACTCTTCGCGAAAGATTGGTTGGGGAGTGACTCACAGAGATTAGATTTCCCGGGTGAACCAGACCTCCGAGTGCGACATGGGCTACTTTCGATGAGAAATGCCATTGACTTGTCTATCCTAGATAGGTCATACATCAAGAGAAGCACTTGCATAGCAAACGATTTAACCTACTGGTGATCGGAATAAGACAATCAATTGTGCCTGCAGAGTGCAGTGCAGGGCTCGAGTCTCGAGGTCGGATTCAGAGCTGTGTACCACTGACATAATAGACGGTCACGTTACGCCGCACCACATTTTAATTACTCAACTGGCACAGCCGCTTTCTACCACACCAATGTGGTCGCCTGAAGCCAGGAGGCGCCGCCCGGCAGGACCCATTGGTAGTTGTAACCATGCAGTAGCTGCTGGCGATAAGTACTTTTCGCTTAGCTCGTTCAGATGTTTTCACATCGAATGGGTGTCGACGTCCCGCGGTAAGTAGCATGATCAAATGGGAACGAATGGTCGGATTGAAAATTTCAAGTTAATTTGTTCTGCAAAGTAAAGATTATTGCTACTACTGTCTAGTGCTCCTGACTAGGACTCATTGCATGCTGCAATTCCGACGGACGGTCCCGGTGTGCCATATCTTCCGCGACAACCGAGGAGACGGCCTGTTTCTCAAACGATCCTTATCCTTCGATCGGCAGCAAGCTCCTCTTGATATTCCATGCGTGCTAGAACTCCAGAAGCAGGATATGAAATACCCCAAAGTAATCATATGAGTTCGCCGTACCCCATTATCGCAGGCGCTCGTGCCTGTGAAGCAGCACATCTAAAGGCGACATTCTTGGCTAAGACGCTCGGGTGACACTGTTTCCGATCTCCCCGGGTCAGGGATAGCCACCGAGCGCTTTTCTATTGCCTCCTACACCCCATAAGTTTTTTTCAATCTGCCATAGAGCGCAATACCTAGATTAGGAAGCACGCGGAGCCCCGTTGTCAGATTCAAGCACGTTGTTTGCCTGTTGCGCCCATTCACCTCAACGGACTTCGGTAGTTGCCGGCTCCGGGACTGTTGTGGTACTCGAGAAATCACACCATCAGCCTTCTTTCTAAAATCAGCACTTCTAACTAACACTCGGATTCAGACACGAAGAACGTAGGGACGGATCAGTGACACGTTCACATTGAATCGGTTGCTTCTGGTAATCTTAATATCGCATTTTATTGATGATTTATATATAAACATTGTAAAATCACCATCGACAATAAATGGATGAGATATATATTCACGATAACTGTCGTACATACTAACTGTATGGCAAAGTCGTGGAGGTCGTAGACATAAAATATAGTATCAAATAGCAGTGAGTCATGAATGCAGAAATTAAACAAAGTAGGAAGCGTGGAAACACTGGCATTACAAGTGTATCGATATCATATACCATGGAAGACCAGCTCCTAAGAGACCTGCCTCATTGACATAGTACGTGCTTCGAAACACGAGCAGTGTGCAGAAACATAACAAAGTGAAAGGCATCGGATACAACACAAGAGTATCAATCACCATGACTCGAATGGTGATCAGTAAAGACCAGCTCCTAGCATTAGGAGACCTGCCTCATTGACGTATGCACTTCCAAACAGGTGAGAAACGAAAGCAGACGAATGAAGGGTATTGGATCCAGCAAACCGTATGGGTATACCATGGCTCAAATGGCGAGTTAAAGACCAGCTAGTAGGAGGCCTGCCTCATTGTCATACGCGCTTCATGCACAGCGGCACAGCCAAAGCGCATGGACAATATTCGAGAACTCTGCACTGCCCTAAGCCTAGGAAACACCGTACTAGAAGTGGCGTCTTAATGACATATGTCTCCTTGATCAAGCCATAATACTCACCCGTTCAAAGATCCGGGCCCGGTAAGCACCCTGACCAGCAAAGCTGTTAGATACAGGAGGATCCGCAGCTGCGGGGGGCACAATAGTACTCGATTTACCCCCCTGGTAGTGAATGAACTCGTGAGCGTGAGCTCTTGCCAACACAGGAGGATGGAAGGTTTGCGAGACAGGCTCTTCCATGTGCTTTGGCGGAGGACTGTCGTGGTGACGAGACTTCTTTTTCTGTCCACCTGAAGACTATACCAAACGTTAAAACATAATAAGCAGAGGTACACGGGAAGACATACGCGAGTGGCCAAGTGTGCTTTGTACGCAAATGTACTCATAATAGTAAGAAAGGGACGGATTGCGAGGAGATTTTTTTGATTGTTAGTTTAACTTGAGATAGGGATAGGAAGATGAAGAGTATCGTTGAAGTGAGTGGAACGGCCTCTGGTGTTGAAAGCCTGAGGGACACCTAGTGATACGGTGGATTGTCTTATAAAGATAGATGGCGCCTAAATGGGTAAAGATCCCGCTGAAATGACATGACTCGTGCACTGCGGCAACACTGCGGTGCAAGACCCTATGAGGAAATGACTGGAAATCCAATCTTCGGCGATTTTCTGGCTCGGTGCAATTCCTGTGCTTTGCTAGAAAAGTTCCTTGCAAAATGACATCAGCTGTGTTTCGCAGACTCGGCATTTGGTAAAGAGTGATTGGATGATGCAATGTGTGTTGTCGCGTTCTGTTGGACAGACTTCGCCATCGACAATTGCAATAGACAAGCTCAGCACATTGACAGAAAGAGGTCGTTTTGGTATGCCCCAAAAAGACTTGATACGCAGGCTTGGTGTGACATGCGCTAGTCATCGCCACAAATAACCGCCAAGACCTTCCGTTGCGTCGTGATTCAGTTTGAGTATTAAGGTGTATGACATAGGTGGCTGCCACTGGAGGCCAATGGCGGGTAGTGTATTAAGCAGCACGTCCTGGAAGTGCGGATCACCTGGCATATTCCCCACAGAACAAGTTGCAATTGGTTCCAGCCACAGCAATTGGTCAAGATTCCGTAGTTGAACCACAAGTGTTCGATCGTCCTGAATGTATGGCCACTTGCACGTTGTGTCATGCGTGGCTCATGAAGAGAAGCGCGTCGCGAGCAGGATAAAGGTCCGTGAGCCTATGTAGGCTTAAAGCTTGAGTTTGAGGAATGGATGTGGAAGCAGGAGGCTGAGCTCGATCGATGTGGCGCGCACTGGATCACCATAGCATTTGACGAAGTTCTAAACCAGGCGTGAGACACCCTCATCCTGATACTATGGGTCGTTCAAGCGCTTCAAATCTAGTGGTGGCCGCGTTAAAGCTCGACTCCAATATCTTCAGGTTTTATATAAACCGGGCAACTTGAATGTCGTTATCACCGTTGATGATCTTGTCGTTCTTGTGGCCCATCCCGGACAGTGTAATGGCCCAGAAATGAGAATTGAAGACTTCGTCAAAGGGCCTATCGAACTCAGTGAAAAGGTAGTAAGTGGAAGGTGCAAACGTTCAGTACCTCCGTCTACGAGGGTTAGAGGAACGTCGTCCGGAGATATGGCAAGCACCCGAGTAATTTATGTTGGTTGCCCTACCAGCTGGTTGCATGGAGGTTTATAATAGAAATCTAATCAGATTACCGAATAACTGTTAGTTCGGTTCAACTTTGCCGACTAAGGATGTGCACACACGTACTGTTAAGTATGAAGTTTGATGAATTAGTATTTACTATTAACCCAAACGTTCCTTTGTAAAATTGTTTATAATACCCATTGTACCTGCTGGGGCCCAGCCATTCGCCAAGGAGTTGCCTCATTGATTTGCCACGACCTCCTCCGTTACTCAGTGCTTACTCCTTGTTCTCGTCGCTCTCTACTTTCTCTGATTCTTTTACAATACGGCCTCTATGCGACTATTCCTCCCTTCGCCTCTCGTTCTTGTCATTTTATCATCTCTCGTCAATGCTAGCGTGACCGTGTACCACCAAGTTCCACTTGCAGATTCATCTGTTACTACCACTGCAGCTTCCGCAAATCATACCAGCGCTCCAGCTTATGATTCTACTGTCTTAACACCTCCGCCCGTTCCTGCAGGGCTCACAACACAATTTGGAATCCAGCTTTCCAGTTCGTCGGCAGCTGTGCAGGGACTGAGTATACCCCAGAAGGGGTCGTTCATGGGGTTCTCTATTGAATTCACTGTCGTCAACCAGATTTGTAAGTTCAATCATGTCCTATCCAGTAGTAATATTTACTAATCACAAATATTTGCAGTCGGTGTAAATGCGTAAGTCTTGATGAAGCTACTAGGTTGACGGACATGAACTTATATGTCACAACTTACATGTCTTAGCACATATCTACAGGTTCCCTTTTTAAACCTCATGGCCCTCCTTCGCAAACGGGGAGGCGAAGTGCACATCCGGGTCGGAGGCAATACCCAAGAGACTGCAGTCCTCGTCGATAGTCTTCCTGGAGGTGTAATGGTAGCCAAAGAACGTGGCAGTACGGACGATGTGGTGCGTGCAATATACACGATCATTATTGGTGACATCATATTAAATCACCTCTTTTTGAATACTTCAGACTGCCACCCCAAAGCTTTTTTACACGGCTGAGGTTTTCTACACCATGGCGAACATCTCGGCCCTTGTAAATACGAAATGGTTCCTCGGTAAGGCTCATATTGTTTATTTCACACTGTCAATGACATTGGCGTAGGGATACCACTCAATGACACAAGTAACCTCCGACTCGGCATCGCGGAAGTTGGTGAAGCTGTGTTGAGCGGCCCTGGATATTTGCTCGGGTTTCAAGTTGGAAATGAGGTATGTTCTCTCCGTATCTCGAACGAATAACTACTCATCACCACAGCCCGATCTTTATGCAGCGTTCGTGGTCGTGTTTTGTTCCTTACTCTAAAAATTCCGACAGTTTAATCAGACACGGGGTCCGACCTTCCACATACTCACCCTCTGACTACTTTGGCGATTTTGGCATAGTAGCTGCCGCCGTCAACAACGATGGAAAAATTCCTGTTAAAAACAACTTAGTTGCTCCATCTATTACAGGCGAATGGACTCCAGAATGTTCGATTCTGATTCTATTCTGCGCTTGATACCAAAACTAATCCAATACCATCAGCCGTGTGGGACACCGGACTCGTTGGATCCTACTCTTCAAGCTTGGGAGCGCTAGCAGTTGAACAGTAAGCCCTATATGTGTGATTTTCAGGCAGTTTCTCAAGTTTCTTAAGTTACCCATCCGATAACTGCTACGCTTTGTATGGCATCGGTTCTCCTGTCGTCCCACAAGACGTGTTTCAAAATTTCCTCAACCACACCTCTGGTATCAATATAATCGCTCCTTATCTCAACTCCACCAGCTATGCGCAAGCTAGTGGATTGCCCTTCATTATGATGGAGACAAACTCAGCATCCTGTGGTGGCTTACCAGGGATTAGTGATACCTTTGGCGCAACTCTATGGGCACTCGATTATGGCCTTCAGATGGCTTATGGCAACTTCTCGGGCGCAATGATGCACGTTGGTGGACAAGATGTGTACTACAATGTGAGTTACGTATTCTGAACCCCTTGAAGTGCTACTGAGCCACGCACTATGCCCAGCCTTTCACTCGTGAGAACTCCCCAGTTGAAAGTAGCTTAGAAAAGACCGTGCTCACATTTCTTTGTAGCACCTCCTACAAACCAGTCATCGTACCACCAATGGACGATTGGCTCTGTATTCTACAGCACAATTGTCGTGGCCGAAGCGTTTGGACCCTCTGGCAACGCACAAATTATCGATTTGCAGGCCAACACCGACAACATGTTTACCCCTGCCTACGCAATCTACGAGAATGGTGCTCCCGTGCGCCTTGTATTACTCAATTACGTATCAGATCCGAGCGGTGCGAGCGATTATACAGCAACGATTTCCATAGGTGGCTCGGCAATTGGGCAAAGTAACGCCACGCCTGCACAAATACAAGTCAAGTACGTGTTCCGTAGTAATGTGATCAGTAGTACTAATCTAGGTTCTATCTTAGATATCTAGTGGCACCTTCTGTATCAGAGAAGTACAACATTACGTGGGCAGGCCAGGTATTTTTGGTCACCAATATTTTTCTTTCGTTTATTCATCTCCATTTCAGACCTTTGGCGGGACCTTCCAGTCTGATGGCCGCCTAATGGGCTCAGAAAGCGTGCAAACGATCAATTGCGACCAGTCGTCTAATACATGTCAAGTAACTGTCCCCGCCCCTGGCGCCGCACTCGTCTTCCTCTCCTCCAACGCATATGCAGAGTCGGGGAATCCCTCAACCCAGACGTTCTCTACCACGATGGTCACAAAGACAGCAAACACAGTGAAGATTGACCCAAGTGTGCTGGCAACCTCGAATGGGATGTCGGGATCCACATGGGAGCTTGGGAGTACGAGTAAGGAGGGGAATATTGGTACTGGCCTTAGGGATTCGCTTTCAGTTGTTTCTGTTGTCGGTGCAGCTGTGCTGAGCACCGGTATATTATGTACATGGTTCTGGTCATGATGTTCATACTAATGAGTCAAAATTGTTGGCACTAGATGTACTAGTAGCGCCACCGTAGATGTCTGTCACGATGTTTATGTTGCAATCAAAATTCTTGGAATTGTATGGCTCTAAGCCGTGGCGCATGCAGTTGTTCATAAGGACTGGGCAGATCACCGCCAAAAACTCGGATGGGGTAGAGAACTGACTCGGAGGGAAAATGTCGGTTGAGATCCATCTCCATAGAGCTCATGGACGTTGATGTTGCTCATGTTGAACTTATACGTACTGCCCACCCTGTCGATGTGTAGGGTACTCGATTAGGGTTCGGGAGAAAACTCGTTGTTTATTAACCGGGTGCTAATTAGCGGGTTATTAGCAGGCTAATAACTCGCTAATAATTCGATCCTAGAAATCACTATGCTAATAATGCTAAGAATTCCTGATGGCTACCTGTGTGTGATATATCAGAGGTACACCGTCAATCAGGTCAGGAATCGTGTTGGGAGGCTAAATTCTAACGACATACAATGAACTAGTTACTATATAATTATTTCTAATTTTCTAATTGGTGCAAGCCCTTGGCCCGCGCGTTCAAGGCAATTGCTTGTCTCGAGTCATCACAGACAGATTTGTCGGACATTGGCTTGTACTACTTTGCAATAGGAGCTACACTAAAACAAATCTTCGACAGTGACAACAATCCATTCTCGTCAGAAGAGTCTGGTCAGATTCGTGCAATCTTCAACTCTCGATTCCGTGAAGCCTTGTCTGAGGGTCCAACTGATGCTCCCATCTCTGCTCTCTATTTGCACCCTCGGAAGCAAAACAATACTGTCTCGGTTGCGATGTTAATAAGTATTACAGGTTATGTCAATAGCAAACTATTTCAAAAGAACTTGAACCCTCTCGCCCTCACATTCGTGCTTCTGCACAAAGTGCGAAGACTATGTCTTCTGAATCATCCGGTCCTCCCATCCAAAACTACGCAGTCTTCAGTCGCGTACTCGTGTTCTTGAAGGTTCTTCTCGAGGGGGAGTGGAAGTCAAAAGAGAACGTGATTCTCAAAAAACTAACTGGTCGTGAGGCTCAGCAATCATTCCTTCGGCAATTTGAACGTTACGCACGTGGTCAGTATCCATTTGATACCCCCCTTGGAAATGGTCAATCAACACTGTCATGTTGGACGCACTTAACAAGAATTCCTGAGGGAAATATCCTTGCGGTCAGTCTATTTGTTGTATAAACAATCTGGTTCACTCACTCCGGTAAAGACCCTCGCTGTCAAGGTGTTTTCCGTCCGACCAAGCTCGATGCCAGAAGAGCGTACCATGTCGGTATTCACGCGGATGAATTCTGCGCTGCGAAATCGTCAAGATGTTAGTACACTTGTGAACATGACACAGATCCGGCAGTGGTACATGTACGATTCTGCTGTAAGTAAACCCCCAAGTTATTTTGGCTCATACTCACACAAGCTTAGTCCAAACATCCAGAGCGTCCAACCATCAACTTTTATGACCTCGACGCCCAACTGTTTGAGTCTGGAGTGAAAGTGGGCAAACGGTACCACGATACAAGGAACAGCTTGCTGTCGACTGAAAGTGCTGGGGGAGATGAAGAAATTGAAGATGACGAGTCCAGTTCTTGGTTGGACAATGCAGAAGAGAGTTCCACCACACGCAATGATGCTGACTTCGATGTGGATTCCGAGATAGACATGAGCGCAGAGGGTTTGTTGGCGGTATTGGCAGAGGCAAGTCCTGGTGGCACACACAAAGGGAAGGGAAAAGCCAAGGCTGAGGAGATCGAGGGGAATGACAACGTCGAT
Organism: Suillus cothurnatus; assembly: GCA_016758765.1. NCBI lineage: Eukaryota > Fungi > Basidiomycota > Agaricomycetes > Boletales > Suillaceae > Suillus > Suillus cothurnatus. The sequence continues at coordinate 28,821 of JABBWL010000091.1, forward strand.
AACGAGTGGCCGGAAGTATGGGAATGAGCCGCTGGCTGATTAGCTTGGGTCATGTAAGCTGGACGCTTACTACATCAATCACGTGCCTATTCGGATCGCTTATATCACCGTTCTCAACCTTAGAGCATCAGAGAACTGGTGGACAAATTAGAATGGCATATATAGCAGTATATAGTCCATAATCACAAGCATCTGCATAATTCTGTTATCGGTCATCACATTATCATGTTTGACCTTATAAAGGAAAGAGGAATTTCTGAAGTTCTTACACCTGTTTGTGATCGGGAAAAGACCTTCACATCACTCAAACTCAAACTTTAAGGACAGGCGGAGCAAATGCTGATGAACAGGCAAGATGGATTTCAACCACCATGTTAGAATTACGGGCCACAGAGTGAAAACTAAGCGTGAAAGCTAGCACCGCCCGAGGAACGACAATGTATTCATGATTTAAAAGCTAAGCAGGAAAGCGAGCACCTTGTGAAAAATAACAATGTGTTCACCGAGCGAGCGACCATAAATTTGCACCCCACTTTGGATTTTGACGCCATTTGTTTTAATTGTCTGATGTTCGTCAATCATGGGACAATTGCCCATGTAGCACTGACGGCGAGCACTCTCCAGAGAGTGACAATGTATTCATCACGCGAGTAACAATTGACTGAGGTTCTCCTGGGAATTTTGATGCCACATTATTTAGAATGGGCATTCGTGCGAAAAAGTGTTACCTTTGCGCAGCTGCCGGATGTGTTTATGACCCAAGCCTGACCTGAGTGACAAATCGACCTGTGTCCCGCTGTAAATTCTTACGCCATCTGTTTGAAATGCTTGATGTCCGTAAATCATGGAACTTTTGTCCAATCACACTGATGCCATAGGTATCTTCCAGAGAATGACGATGTGTTCTCCATGCAAACGACAAGTAACCCGTGTTCTACTTGAGATTTCGATTCCACCCGCTTCAAAAATCAAACGACTGGGTGTTCTACCTCACTTTGGACACCGTGACGAGAGTCCGTGGCCTTATGCAGCCGCTATACCTTTCTCTATGTGAACAACAATCGACTCGTGTTCTACTCGAATATTTTGATGCCACCCGCTTGAGAAATCGAAGGACTGGGTGTTCTACCTCACTTTGGACACCGTGACGAGAGTCCGTGGCCTTACGCAGCCGCTATACCTTTCTCTATGTGAACAACAATCGACTCGTGTTCTACTTGAATAATTTGATGCCACCCACTTGAGAAATCGAAGGACTGGGTGTACCTCACTTTGGACACCGTGACGAGAGTCCATGGCCTTACGCAGCCGCTATACCTTTCTCTATGTGAATAACAATCGACTCGTGTCCTACTTGAATATTTTGATGCCACCCGCTTGAGAAATCGAAGGACTGGGTGTTCTACCTCACTTTGGACACCGTGACGAGAGTCCGTGGCCTTTCGTAGACACTATATCATTATAGTATAGGCCCTTCGTTGGGCACTTGACGGCAATGGGCCATGGGTTTGTCTCAGTACTTCCCTTACCAGTCAAAAAGCTCATTGCATAATGTGCCACAGATCAACACTATCGTGTGTCTTTGCGTACCACAGGAGGAATTCCTAAGCAAACATCTGAGGCCGCGGTGGTTTAGGTCCTCGAAGAAATGAAATTCAGCCTACCAAACACAAGCGAGCGGGTTCGCCGACGACGGACAGGAGCAATACTTGTTAAACCACAACATCAAATTTATTTCGCGCCAAGTAAATCACATTGAGCCATAGCATTAATGGCAAACTAGTTAGTACACTATGATTGTAAGACATCTACATGTTACAACGCTATGCCTAGGGTGAATCAAATGCGGCATCATCACGTTGTTCCCTCTGCCTCGCGAGAGCATTGACGGACATATTGGCCTTTGCCGCATCACTGAGTTCACCTCGGCGATTCCTTCCAAAAACTTTTCTAAAAACAGATTTTAGACAAGGTTTGGTTTAGAGTGTAGATAATGTACCTAGTCCACCACTCAAGTAGTCTTTCTATCCTGCGATTCACCTCTCGACCAGGGGCCCTTTCGAAGAAGTCCACGATGCTTCGCCAGAATTGTAAGTAGTCGAAGTCACCATCCATGGACCGCCATGAAGTAACAGAAGAGAGTGCAAATCGCACCTGCCAGTGTAAGGGTGAATCTTCGTCATAAATCTGACCAAGTATTATAACTTACCTGACATGCGATGTATGCAATCGAGCGCGGAGTGACTTTGTCCATGTGGATGATTTGCGCTACGTGTTTCTTGACCTTGATTCCAGATAAAGATTTCTTAGCCCGTCGGTTGTTGCTGATGACATCTGCGCCGTCGCCGTCGCCTTCAACGTCCTTTGCTGAGGAGGGTGACATGAACACAGCTTTGTAAGCCTGCAAACATCAGTTAGTTTGCTGTCAGGATGCTTTGGCGCGACAAACCTGAATAAGAAGTTTGCCCTTGAAAAGACCCTCCTTGAGATCATTCGGATTGGAGGTATACTTATCGTACAAGAAAGCGGGAAAAGACAGATCTGTGACGATATAGCCATCTGAGCGATGTCAAATTCCTGTCCTTACTCTGGTTAACTGATCAGTGTTGTGTCCCGAGATAGCGAGTGTACTACTTGCTCTGGATTGTCCCAATCAAGCTCAGCCAGACAGAGTAACTTGCCACACACATCATGGGCGAATCCACGTAAATGCTTATCGTCATGGTCAACGGGGGGAAGTGGCTTGAATTCGCGATTGACCCATTCCGAAACAAGACTCTTCAGCTTCGAAGTGTCGTCTCCTCGAGCGCCGTCAGCACCCTGTCGAAGCTATATGAAAACTCAACCATGACACAACTGTTCACATCATTAAAGACAAACCATCTTTAACATATGCGAGTATTCATCGTACTCTATCTCTGAACCTCTTTTGTGAAACCATGGCAAAGTTTTGGTCAGGGTGGCGTAGCCAATCTGCAGCCGATCTTGACTACGCAACTATGTCAACGAGTGGCATGCATGAGCCAAGGGCAAAACACTTACTCAACGCTAGTATCTTGGTCATCGTCATCGTACCTTCTATCGTTTTCAGTGACGAGGTCTTCTATACTATCGAAAAGGGCGACAACACGTCTGATTGCTCTCCCTTTAGCCGCGTACCAGTTTTTTTGCCTGACAGAGGGTGAGCAATGTGACTTAATGCATGCGATAGCAGTGATACCTTTCTTTGACTGCGCGCCCGGATTCTAGAGCCTCCAGTTTCTCCTCCAGTTGAGCAATTTTACGTCTGTGTAGACCTTGCAGATGTGCCGCTACTGCTTGAGATTGTTGGGACTGAATGTTGCCTCTGTCCTGCTGGTCCTCGGCATGCGATGTGCTGCCCTCGTCTTGCTGGTCCTCAACGAGCGACATGCTGCCCTCGACTTGCGGCATAGAGACAGAGGAGATAGTAAATAGGTTAGGATAGAATAGTCAAGGGATAAGAGCAAAACGTGAGTGAGGAATGGAACTTACCAGCTCGCATTTTATATGTTGGTCGGGATCAGTAATTAACACTAGCACAAGACGCTTGAGCAAAACCTATTTAGGAAAAATATCGTTAGTTAAGTAATAATGTTCGGCGAACACGATTGCCTGAATAGGATACCGCAGATGACGTCGACATAAACACTCACCGGATGGTCGACCGCTTAGGCTAGTGTGATTTGATGAAACACTTAAACAATACTACAAATTAGCGTGGACACTATGCGGCAGCTACAGCGAGGGATAGTGGGGGACGTGAGTTCGCTCCGCAAAAATAGTATAGCATTGAATCAGATGCCGGCGAAAAAGGGAGTGAGTACATATCATTCACGAAGAGGTGGGTGACATACAAGACAGGACATGACGAGTTCACAAATATGAAATTCAAGATGAAAACGAGTAGAAGTCTAGAAGCAAAACGAAATGGGAGACATGTGAACAAAGGGTATGATATAGATGTGACATGACGTGAGCCTGGCATGTGCACTGAACATGCAGCAGAGTAGATCGACTGGGCGCATATATGCGCACAGTATGGAAAAGTGCGCAAGTGCACGCTAGCACTTGCAGAGATACTCATTTGGGTGTATGATCGTGTTCTGTAGAAGGTTTGGCATCGCCTCATGCAGACTGTCCCCGCTGGGTAGTGCATATGCTACTGGCTGGGGCAGAACGCCAGGGAAAGTCCTTAAGTACTTGAAGTGCGCTGGGGGTGCAAGTGATACAGTGAAGAACTGCACAGGGGAAGAGAAAGGTGTCCACATACAAGCCACCAGGTGATGCTCGCGAGGAAGCGTGCATGTAGGAGAGATTGGCTTCGGTATGAAAGGTGAGCACAGAGAGACGGGAGGAAGAGGCATGAAGTGATGGTGTGCATGGTGAAGAAATCTGCACGAGATTCCTCTCCCTCGCCGTCCCAGCTACCGCCGTATATCAAAGTGCTTGCCCATACGAGCTCCTTGAGGTGACGACTGGAATCTTCCTGGCTGTTGATCCCACATTTTCACATCCCTGCGTAATAGTTGATGAGTTCGCCATGCGATACGAGCAGAGGAAATTCGTCCAGAAATAGCTATCGACAAGCATCTGCGAGATGATAGTGAGCGCGCACACGTGCAATTTGGGCCTGTACTGAGAGTCCACTCAATCAAGAGACTGATTTGCTTGAGCACAGATCGCAGCGCCTCCTCGCTGAACCTAATTGAGAACCAGGAGAATGCTCTTGGACCCCTGGTGTCCTGCGCACCGAACCATTTGCCAGAAATTTCGCGAAGTATCTTGTCACCAAGTTGGGCGTGATCAAACTCCTTTGCCAGGATAGAAAGGTACTCCGCCATGGGTTCGCAGAGGTGTTCAACAGCGATGTAATCACGGAGGTTGTGCATTCTGGATAACAGAACTCAATCATGATGTTACCTACAGGTCGTCATTTGAATAGTGAAACTTATGAGATTGAATGAATTACCAAAAACCTCTGCAGGGTTCGCCCATTCGAGCCACTTGGGACCCCTGATCAACATATAACTGGCAAAACCGCCATTTGGGTTCTACATAGTGAGTATGACGTCCGCAGAATCAAAAAGTTGTTGGTCTGAGATGATTGTTTCCGAGCCTCTGTCAGAATGTTCAGTTGGCAGGTTCAAACAGATCACAGTGATACTGACTCGACTTGGTTTTGCAAATATAAGACCGCTTCAGCCCCTCGCCAATACAATCACTGACCGTGTATCCCTTCCTTTCAGTGCTAAATGACCAGGCACCCTTCGTGGTGTGATGCTTTGGATTCTCCTTAATCTGGCAAATATCCAACCACCCAAGCGCCTACAACAAACTTCCCTTACTCACCTCCTCCTATGTGAGGCCTGTCTCAACCAGCGCCTGTGTGATGAAGCTAATATTCCATAGCTGGTTCCCATTCGTCCCGCACATCATCATACCTTCCTGGCCAAGCCACATGAAATCTGCGCATTTAAATAGCATGCTGCTTGTACGCCTCACTGCCGGGGCCTTCGACGTGAGCATGGCAGATGAGGTTCGTCGTTTTGGAGACAGGACCAAGGGTCTGGTGTTCGGTGTTCTCGTCCTCGAGAAGAATGAGGTGGTATGCACATGCGAGAGCTGCCTTACGGAGGGGAGGAATAACACAGCCCTCGTACATTGAAAGAACGGAGTTCATAACATCCAGGACGGTGGTATGACAGGAATACAGGTCTGTTGCACACATATTATTATGTTGCGAGGGCCAGTGGATACAGTAATGATTAGTCGGGTATAGTTCCTGCAAGTCGGACTGTCAACAGACAAAATGTAAGATACAGTAATGGAATTCTCGCCTCCCGGCCCAGCGCTCGAATCAAATCATTTTTCTGCATTTTAAATTGGATGCCGTAGAGATAGCTCATCTGTCTGAAAAAGCTTTGGTACGAGTGCAACCAATCTCGAGAGACAAATGAACTCACCGACAACAATAATATTGAGCAGATAATTGACTCCAAGATTGGCTGCAAACATTTCAGCAGCGTAGTACTACAGACCCGTCTGGACAGTCGCACCCAGCCCGACGTCCGTGTCGTCGGGCTTCATATCTTGGATTTTTTTGCGCAGTAGTAAGGCTGGAAGATGGGACTGCAGCTTGACCGATCTAGTTTGATCTCACTATCCTCGCTTGAACGTGAAAACATCTGATTAGCGAACTTGATAGAACATGCAACTATTCATTGAGTACGTACTACTGTCTCGACGTCAGAAGAATTTACGAGAGTAGTGGAGGCTTGTCCATCACAAACCGACAGAACTGCCTTCAGACACTTTGCAGGAGCTTGGGCTGCTCAATATCCCGATCATCCGGGTGTTTGTCAAACAGATTCAAGTTGTTTTGGTGTTCTAACTCTATCAGACCGTGACGTGTCACATTTTGTACATTCGATGGTGCTTGTAAATCAGTATTTCTGTGTGCATTATTCAGTCTGCGACAACATGTTAGATCCAATATAAAACTCGTTCATCAAACTCTCGAATTCAACGCATACGAGTAATGCAATCATACGAAAGGGAGCAATCAACTAGCGGCATATCTGCATCAGTCTCATATGAGTAAGATACTTAAACTTGTTCCAATGTCCCAACAAAGATGGGTTAAGACAGTTCTTCCTAAGATGGTCCAGCAGATTATTATAAAGTTCAAGATATGCTTCACCCCCAAATTCGTTCTGAATGAATCTTCCGGTCGCGAGCTCCTCCAATGCGCAGCTAACAGCAACAGCGGCTGCGCAGAATATACTGTCTAGACTATTGATGTTGTTGTAGAGTTGGAGTTCCACGATAGCATCTAAAACGACATGCCACACTACCACGTTTTCGAGGAAGTATAAATTTCCAAACTCATCCACACCGAATGTGAATCTCGGTGGGAAAGGCTCTGCGTGAAGGAGTTCCGCAACCGCGCCTGCCTGAAATTTGCACTCGTTGACTGTCGACCGTATCCCCGGACGTAAATTGTACAGTGGCACCTTGGAGCATGCAATCCTTTTCAACGCATGCATAAGAAGTTTGCAGGGATCGGACAGCTTCATGTAAAGTGCAGAAGAATTTGCGAGAGACCAGTCAAGTGCGAACACTGTCGACACATAACCAAGGTATCAGACATTGTGTCCGAGAAAGCTTCAGGTGCGTACCAACTTACTATCATGACCATAATGCTTTTCAGCCGACTGCTGCAACTTCTGTCGAACTAAGTCCTTTCTGGTCGACTGGGTTGATATAGAGTGTGAATGAATCGCACATAACTTGATCAATTTCGATGCACCCCTAACAATTTTCTTGTGTCTGGGGTTCTCTGCGTTGTATGTAAGCTCTGCTGGGTCGGGGATGGTAACGGGCTGGGAGGGAGTCATAGATGGCACTGAGGCGAGGAGTGCGGACGGAGGGGGTGAAACAGCGGGCTGGGAGGAAATCGTGGACGGCTTAGACTTTACAAGCGCGGATGGTAATGTCGAGACTGCTACCTGAGAACACATCATCGGTCAGCGATGCACCAAAGGTGAATTATGATAACTCACAACTTTAGCCCTCTTCGATGGCTGACATTGGAAGTGCTCCATATGTAAACCATCCGAGTTGTGGCGTGATTGTTTGGCACGGCGGTCCTTTCGCTTTCACTTCCCACTGTTCTTTTGAGTCAGTGCATCTTCGACTCCGTAGATACCATCTCGACGAGGTTCGTCATGAAAATCAGCGCCAACTGGTAATAGTGCGTCATTGTCCATAGATAGTACTGGCTCAACGAACTCTGGAAAAAAAGAGCTGATCTGATCGGGAAGTGGATGATAAGGTGCTAAGTAACAAGGCTCCATGTCATAATAAGACTCTAGCGGCGGAAGTGGAGGTATGTAGGAGTCGTCGATGTCACTGACAAACACCTGTTGAGAGGCGGAGCTACTGGCGACAGGCGTGGAGGGCAGCGGCCACATCAGAGCGCTATGCGATGGGTGCATGAACGCAGGCGTTAGTGGGTGCGGATTAATCGCCACGGGGGTGTCGAAGTCAAATGCCAAGGCAACTTGAAGCTCATGATCATCATCCAGAGGCGACGGTGCCCCGAACTCGAAGTGCTGCGGCATTATAATCTTCAACTTGGACGTTGGAAGATAAAAAAGTTGGTAATTTGCGCATGGAGTCTGACTCCGACTGAGCCTGACTCAATGTGCTGTCCACGATAGGAAACATTCATTTACGACACGAGTAGACTGGAGGTATCTGCAACGAGGAGTAAGTAGTCATGAGGCATATATATTGAATTGAAGAACTGGAATCAATAATATATATTAGTAAGTACTTCATTGCCAAAATAGGCCAACGCACTTGCATCTTAATGCCACCATGTTGGGCAGAATAGTGTTGTTCACTTAGTCACCACTTGAAAATATTTAATTGTTTCTTACGGAAGATTCCGAGACCGGGAACGTTAGGGAAAAAGAACCTATGAAAAACCGTTATCCGGTTCCTGAGCGCTTGAGTTTCCAGTTTCAATCTCAAGAGCGTCCGGACCGAGCTACCACACTGTTCCAGAACCACAGCCTTGGGCAAACGAAGCTCATACATAGTAACTAGAACCAAATTTTCTGTGAAACATGAATCTTGCCAAATATGGATAATACCAACGTGTACCGTAAATGATAACAATCGATGATCGCATGTCCGAAATTCATACGCGATGGTGTTCTCTTATTACAATAAAACACAACATAAAATGACAAAGGTGTTACTGTTAAGATGGGTGGGAGCTAGGCGCAACTGTGCGAAATTAACTGCAGTCTCTGCATGAATGGAGCGAGTATAATCGTGAACTTGTCTTCCAGGAAATGCGTTAATCAGGAAATGTTTGTACTTGTAGAATTCAACACTGACTTGTCATCATTAAGGCATTCTCAAGCAGCATCCGATTGGTTGTCCAAATCAGATTGAGTGGGCAACCTGGTCACCCGCTCCTGCTCGATATGATCTTTCAAAAGATCAAGTTGGGCGTCGGTACCACGAAGAGATTTCCGGTTGTGATCACGAACTGCACTGAGAGATTGGTCATCTGTGACTCCGGTGGACGATGGGTACTTCTCAAGAAGTGCTCTTAACATGAGGGCTGCTTCTCGCTCTGCTCTATTGAAATCGTCTTCCACTGCACGGTACAGGAACTGACGGAGGGCATGAAGTCTGGTGCTCTCCTCTAGTGCCCAGTATGCCGTAAAGAGGCTCATGCGCTCGCATTCACGAATGGCCTCCTTGTAGTGGACAACAAGGTGGAAAGATTGAGGGCCAAGCGCATCCATATGTCTCAAAAATACATTGTCAGTCTGGAAATGTGATGCATATAATTAGTGATATATATTTTCAAACACAGGGGGACTACCTTAGCCTTCATATCTTCCGTTGAAGAGTGACTGTCAGGGCTAGCCAACTTGCACTCAAATATACGTCTTTCTTGAAAAGCCGGTACCCCGGCGATACGGATGGAAATGAGACTTTTGAAAGCTGACGTGAGGCTGCTTAGGAGACCAACTCGGAGTCGGTGATCCAGCCCTACCCAAGGTATCAGTGATACAGCGTGGGTTGGCTGAGCGCTTGGAATCAGGTGTCAAAGGGAAGACATCATCATCTGTTTCTGAGGCCGTGCTCGCCACTGTAACAAGGTTATGAATCAATCCACACCATGATATCATGAGTCATTAATACCTGATCTTAGGCTAGGAGAGACTGGAGTGCTTGGAGGAGAGCCTATATGGCTAGGAGTGTAACGTGTGGTACAAGGGCGTTGAAGAGGTGTGGATGGTTTGAAACATGGGTCATTGAATGACCCGGGAGTAGCGCATAAGTTCATGTTTCAGTACGTGGGGTGCTAGGGAGGTGGGCACAGCGACTGCATAAGCGGTAAATACCCATCGGACTTTGAAAAACCTTCACTCTAGCAGGGAATTTCATCTCAGATTTTCGAAGTGACATGCATGGGAGGCAGACAGCTTACTTACTACCTGGAATAGTAATATTGAAGCAAGTGATCCCGTTTTTGACATTTGCGGAGATTCAAAGGGAGAGGTGTTAAGAAAATGCTGTCCTAAGTACTATGAGTCTATGACTCGAGGTCTCGGCGATTCTGAATATCCAGACTGGCAGTTGGTAACATTGAGACCGAACAGCTGCTAGGTTCGAGTTATTTTTGGGCTGCTTTCTGGTATAGTAGGCTGGGCGAGGAAGGGTGAGAAGGGAAAACCCGCACAACTACCAGTATGGTTGATGATCATATATTGGCTGCTGGTCGCAGCCGCTCAGCGAAGTTGTTCACAGATATCGGAGTAATCTGGTGCATCATGATTGATCATTGCCGCAGGTTGACCACCGATCTTCTAGACTGTGTGGCATCCTCAATGAGAGCCTTTTCCTTTCCTCTCTATACGATAGGCTCACCTGCATAGTGGCTATTTTTCAGGGCAAACTTCGAGTCAGCAGGAGCTCCCATCCTTCCGAGTTAAGCTCGTAATTATGGGACTATCGGTTTAGAGCCAGGTGACTTGGAGACTCGGAGGTGTCTGCATGATACGATATGACAGTGACGGGAGGGCGCGAAAGTTGTGACTTCAAGTTGGGCTGCTACCATGACTAGTAATAACAGCCTGAGATTGACTCTAGTCCTTGCCAGAGATTACTGTATCATTACCGCACGCTTAGCGGTTACCATGCGAGATGAGTGGTTTATGTACATACAAAGAAGGTTTTTCTATCATCGATACGCCGAGCGAGTTAACGCTACGAGTCTCAATGCCACGGATTTGACCATGATTCAGAACTAGTACATTGAGTTATGATGGACTCAAACTCAAAGTCCCAGCGTAACATGAAGCTCCATCAGATCTGGTACACTGCGGCCATGATATGCATAAGTTGAAGGTGGTCACTTGATCGAAACGCGGCTGTGACACTACAAATCAATATTGTTGCTCGCCCCCATTACCAAAAATGGTATAATGATCGAGATTGAGCGGGAGTACTATGGCTGTTACCGTATTTGGATATTTTATCTTGACCAATTGGATCAATGGCTCGGCCCTACCCCAAGGCTATACGTCCTACTTTATCAAGCATGACATGCACACTCCACTCTTTATAACCGAAAGTATGTCATTGCCAAACATTAGTATAAGAACTCACTGAGGCCACCTTTGTGTTTTCGAGTTAACAATCGAAACCCACCAAAACACCAGCTTCGTGGCGGGTATGACTGAATCATATATCCATCCTCAGACAGCCATTGCTCAAACTACTACTATACGAGGCGCTACTAACATGCGGCATGAATCTGAGTCACCATCTGTGTCGACTGCTCTTCAACGTGCAAACGAGGAGAAGAGAACTCACTGCACGTCTGCCACCCAATATGGAGGTACGGTTGCCCTCAACGGTCACGGCACGGAATTTGCGAGAGTTGTTAGTGAGTACAAACTATGGGTGCAAATAATACAAGACTCAAGTTTGGAAAGATGTCGAGAAAACAACGAAGAAGAAAGGATACTTGAATGCCGCGGCACCACATGCCACTCTGACTGTCACGGAGCTGGATGAACAGAAAGAAAGTGAAAGCATAGTGAGTACTATCTGTAGCTGTGTGATTCTGTGTTACTGATAAGGTCTGACAGAAACCCGACCCTGATCAATTAGGTAGTGAGGCCATGGTACAAGCTCGGACTTCTTGCACCCGGGCCACTGCAGCTCGTCAGACTCGCAAAAGGAAGATAGGTGATGTTGACGGCAACCAAGACATTGACAAGGAAAATCATGATGTACTTCTGAAACCTGCTCTGGTTGTAAAGCGCGTCTGCCGGGAGAAAACAGGTACCGACTGGCAGACAGTTCTTGACATAATCAAGTACGGTGATGAACAAAGGGAAGCGTCGACTTGAAGAAAGTTCAATAGCATGGAAGAGTTAAACCGTGACAGCCGCATTCTGAACATTGTTCTTGTAGCTTCAGGTTAACCTAAGGTTGTGCCACTGGTAGTGGTGACACATGAATAGTATCTATGCGAGTTCGTTGGCCAGATACTCACTACTACTAGGTCACAGCTCCCACTACTTAATGTTCTCTCTTTGAACCCGCGTCACCTATGTCGAGCATGCCGTACTTATTTGAGGCTCAACCACGCAAAGGGCAAACCTTGGTGTGACACTCTACTCGTGACATCTGAAGACACCTTCTGGACTCTGAATGATAGTATGGGTGGTGATACCAATGTAGAAGTCGACGCGTGGGTAGTGAAGGGCGAGGCAATTCTAACTCGTGAGGAGTGAGAAGACGCAGTCATGCGCTCTTTTGAATGGGCATTTAAGAGCAGGGGTCGCAGAGACTGGCAGAAATGTAAGTTGCCCCTTTGAATCTGAGTGTTCAGAACTCTAAATTGCTGCGGCCAAAGATTAATGCAAGGTTCTCAGCGTCTCCAGGGATGCAGACGCGAAAACTATCAAGAAAGCCTTTCAAGACTTACGTTCACATTTCATGCGTCGGAGTTGAAGTAGCACAAGAACAACAACGCAACCCTCTATCCCAAGCGAGATCTGCAAAGACCAAGACCAATCGTGACAGAAACAGGCACTGAAGAATGGGAGATAGAGCACATCCTTGACTGCCGACTCATGGCCGCGGGTGGCAATATCTCGTTCGCTGGCGCGGTTACGGACCAGAAGCAGACGTCTGGATTGCCAGACACGACGTTCAAGATACAGAAGCACTGCAAGAGTTCAACGAGACGCTCAATTCTTCGGAGGATGGGAGGTGTAAGCTCGCTGCTTACTACATCAACAGTCACGTGCATATCCCCATATATATCACTACGTTTCGTCTTACTGAGATCAGACTCGGGTCTCTTACCTACTAGCTATCATTTGCCCTTTTGTATCATGCTCTGAAATACACGGTTTCGTTCTGTTAATCTGTGACCGATTCGTTTAGTGTTTCCCGCCGCCGTGTAACTGTTTGCAGGTTTGTATCGCTGACATAATGAAGCGGAGTTCCAAACACTTGCCACAATGACGACAACACGGCCAAATATATCGTTAACATGTGGCTATGATACTATCATTTTGGACCCAAATTAGGACAGAACACGACTCACTATTACCTCCGTATTATCAGCTGTAAAATACTTCAAGCAAGTCTATGTCAGTCAGGGTTGCAAGGACTCGGACTTGAACGTCTGAGTAGTATAATGTTCTTTTTGAAGACTCTTTGGGTTACCCGCTGTGATGCACAAACTTGGCTAGGTAGTAGGATCACTCCCTAACCAATATGTGGCCAATACCCTGCCTAGCTGCTATGTCCTAGAAGACAGTGTTTGACCCTAAAGGGTTTCTGATCTAGGCTCAAGCTCAGAGGTAGTGAAATATCATCAAACTTCAGACTGGTACTAGTGAAAGGGAAACATGCTTATATAAGCCACAAATGTAAAGAATGTAAAGGTAAGTAAGTAAAGCTAATATCAGCCCAAAGAAAACTTAATTGTCACACCGCCTTCAAGTTTTCTTCTTTATTCTGATGGTGTCTTGTAGTGTGCTGGGGTGCTCTTGGGAAAGAACAACAGATAATCGAGGACTCAGTAAGCATCGTGCAGCTTGTCGTTTCTACAAGAGAGTCAGCACTCTTGCAAACCAGAGGAGACAAGAACGCGCGAAAGAGGCGGTTGTATCAAATCTTCCCAATCCTTCAGTGAGTCACTGATTTTCCAATACCACTGGCACGGAATCGAATGTCCAGTTCGACCGCTCATACGTAAACCTAAGGGAATTTCAGTCGTTCGAAATGTGAGGGACCGTCCGTGTCTGAAGCCAGTTGCACCTCGCAGGCTTCTTAGGCCAATGTCCATGGCTTACGGGTTATCCAGTGTCCCCCCTCTCACAGACTCACACCTTCTTGACTCAGAGAAGCAGTTAGATGATCATATTGATGTTGAAATGGGGGGTATTTCTGGAGACAGGTTGGACTACCATGATGCAGGTTCGTGTTTATTCCAATGTAGCCACCGTCTTCTGATATGTTTATAATTACCTTAATCTTTCAGAACAAACAGCTCTCCCAATGAGACGAATTCCGAGGCCTTTGGATGATATCGAGCCTTCGCACAATGATCTGAATCATTCCGATAATGCAGAGATTCCATCAACTCGAAGTTTGGCACCACTTCCAGCCCGGTCTAGAATCCAGCGTGTTCTTTTGACGCTGAGAGACACGCTCCAGACCACATTCAACTCGTTTGGACTCTGCCGAATATACCCTCATCGGCCTTCCTTTGAGCCAGATAAATTCGTTCCATCCTCGCTACTCGCAAGAACGTCTCCAACAGTTCTCCAGGACACTGATTCTCCACCGAAGATTTTTGCGCCACCTTATCCCTTCCCTAATATGACTATCTACCGGCTCATGTCCTGGATGAATTTGGGTAGCAACCTGGTTTCCGAAACGAAAGTCTCGCACCTTGTCAAGGATGTCATGCTGGCACAGGATTTTGACCCCCAGCATCTTGAGAACTTCTCTGTGAAGCAAAGCTTGCGAGAACTAGATAGAGATAAGAACAGCAAAAAAATCATCTTTCCAGATGACTGGATTCAGACTAGCGTCGTCATCGACATTCCAACGAAGTCCAAGGAAGATGGCCCTCAGCCTTATACTGTTCCTGGACTCTACTATCGCCCACTCGTCGAAGTAATACGCACCGCATTCACAGATATCCAAGCTCAGGCATTCCATCTTTTACCTTTCAAGTGGATGTGGAAAGATCCTTTGGACGGTCACGAAGAGCGGATATTTGACGAGCTCTACACTTCTGATGTTTGGCTAGAAGCTCAGGACGATCTTCACAAGCTCCCAAGGGAGCCTGGGTGTTCACTGGAACGTGTAATTGCGGGTCTGATGCTCTTTTCCGACGCCACTCACCTCGCAAACTTCGGAATGGCGAAGGCTTGGCCATTATACATGTATTTCGGAAACCTGACGAAATACGCACGATCGCAACCGCAATCGGGAGCATGCCACCTTGTAGCATTCCTACCTTCAGTAAGTCAATTAATGTCACACAATTGTCTACCTGCTGATAATGACAGCTTCCTGACAGCGTGAAAGATGTTCTAAGTAGTCTATTTCGCATTTCGAAAACTGGCATGGCATCTCTTCATGCGCACTGCCGCAGGGAGTTATTTCATGCGTGCTGGGAGGTTTTGTTAGATGAGGACTTTCTTCACGCGTATCGCCATGGTATAGTTCTCAAATGTGCTGATGGAGTGCTGCGAAGAGTCTTTCCCCGAATCTTTACGTATTCGGCTGATTATCCTGAAAAGTACGTTTTTTATGGACTGTTCAATAAATTTGAATCATTCAGTAATCTACAGGGTTTTGATCGCGACTATTAAGGATATGGGTTTGTGTCCGTGCCCTCGCTGTCTCACACTGAAAAGCTTCTTTAGTTTCCTTGGACTTGCGAGGGACATGAAGAATCGAATGGACAATGTACGAGTATATGTTATGGCAAAGGTTGTGAAGGCTCGCGAGTTTATCCATAGTGGAAATACTGTTGATGGTGTAAAGGTAGAACACAGCCTTGGAGAGGGTTCGTGGGTGCCTGTTCTTGTAAGCACAACCACTTCCTTACGATTTTATATCTGACTACACTATCTGCTGACAGAATACATTTGTTGAGAAGCTCGGACCGTTCGGGCTCGACCCATTCCGCATGCTTGTCGTCGACTTCATGCACGAGTGCGAATTGGGTACCTGGAAAGGACTATTTTCGCACCTTATTAGGCTGCTTTATGCAATTCCCGGTGGTAGTCAGCTTGTTGCGACCCTCGACCAGAGGTACAAGGAGTCCATGTGGAGTATCGTTACCTGCTAATGAGTAATCAATTCTTGATCTTACCGTAGATTCCGACAAGTCCCGACTTTCGGTAATGGCATAATTCGCAAGTTTTCAAATAATACCTCTGAGATGAAGCGATTAGCCGCGCACGACTTTGAAGACATCTTGCAGGTTTGCGAGTCATATATCTTCTACGTTCTACTGGCTGATATGTTCTTAGTGTGCCATTCCAGTCTTTGAAGGGCTTTTTCCCGCTGACCATGATGTGGTAGTCCAGTCTTTGCTGTATCGATTTGCACAGTGGCACGCGCTCGCCAAGCTTAGGATTCATTCGGAGTCCACTGTTGTTTTTCTTGAAGAAACATTCAAAAAACTATCTCAGAAGCTCCGAAAATTCCAAGCCTACACCTGCGCCGTATTCAATACTGTGGAATTACCTAGAGAGAAAACAGCTCGCCAGCGAAAGGCCGCCCAATGTTCTGTTACCAATAATCCCAGTACGGAATCAAGCGGGGTGAGGCAAAAGAAGTTCAATTTGACGACTTATAAGTTTCATGCGATGGGAGATTATGTGAGAACGATTAGGCTCTTTGGGACCACAGATTCATTCACTACTCAAATCGTAAGTACTATCTGCATTCACACTATATACCTAAAGTTAAATTTGTCCAGGGAGAACTTGCTCACAGAGCCCTGAAGGCATTTTATCCGCTGACCAGCAAATTAGACACCCCTGCGCAGTTAGCTAAGCACGAGCATAGACGTCGTGTACTACGGCGGGTGAAAGAGATAGGAGGTATATCCTCCTCTGACAGTCAGCCACGAGCCAAAGCCCCACCAGCAATGTCCTCTCAAGATCATCATCATATTGTGACTACTCAGAACAATCCAATAAACATTTTCGCGTTTTCTTCGTGAACACGAGGGTGATCCGGCTGTCAAGGTAAAAGTAGCATCACATTTTGGACGCACCACATACTTTGCTTACAGCAGTTGTCAGAATTTCGTGCCAAAACTGAAAGATCATATCCTTTATAGGTTAGGGGAGCTGGACATCAACTATTGCGACCACAACTTTACGGACGAGCAACGTAACTCCGTGATCATCCCGAACAACACAATATACTCGGTCCAGACCATGCAAGTGCACTATACAACTTATGACTTGAGGCGGGAGTACGACACCATCAACCCCCGAACCCACGGTGATGTTATGGTGCTATCAGGGGAGACAGCGCCCAGACACCCATATTGGTATGCCCGCGTATTGGGTATATATCATATGGAAGTATGGATCAATAATGGAGATCGACCTGCGAAGAGGCACCTCGACGTTCTGTGGGTAAGATGGCTGGCAGCATTGCGGAACCATAAATCTGGCGTGAAACACGCTCGTCTTCCGAAGATTGCATTTGTGGAGGAGACGGACCTGGATGCGTTCGGTTTCCTCGATCCAGGGCAAGTCATTCGAGGAGCACATTTGCTTCCTGCGTTTGCGTCGAAACGCGGCACGAGTTCCCTTCGCCATGGAAGATCATTGGCACGTCCGAGGGGAGAGTCAGATGACTGGGAAGAACACTATGTCGGAATGTAAGTGTGAATAGCCCTTCCCCTGGCGCGTTAATCCTCATGTGTTTGAGCTAGATTCGTTGATAGAGATATGTTTATGCGTTACACTCACTTTGGTATTGGGCATTCAGCCATGCTCCGGAGGATCGCCCGAGGCTCTCTCAGCTCTCATTCCATAGTAAGGGCCGACACCATGGACGTTATAAGCATCGAAGAGGATGCGGCCAGTGGTGACGAGGGTGATGATGATGTTGAGTGTCTTGAAGAATGTGAGGATGAACCAGAAGATGATGACGCCGAGAGTTTTGACTCGGAGGAATGTGATGATGACCTTAGTGATGGGGAGCTGGACGATGAAGACGACGAAGGGTGTGTTGACGAGGAAGACGAGTTCGATGAAGTTTGTTTCTAAAATTCCCTCTAAAATGCGTATTTCATAACTTTAATTCCACTCACGCAAGCTTCCAAAGCTGGCCGACTTTGGTTCGAAGAAATCCCCTGCCTTGATCTCAACATGTTGTGCTCAGATCGCCGGTTCCCTTCATCGACACCAAAAATCAAAATGTTTAGTAAAGACTCCTGATCGAATATGCAGAACGAGGGAGTAGAAAATGGCATTCTGGCTGAATGCCTGATGTCGCAAAAAATCGGAGTTGCACAGCGCAGCCGTACCTTCATATGACCTTCTAGTCAAAATATAAAGAAAAGAAAAAAGAACACTCATAGAACATACGAACTTGACGCTATTGGTCCTTACAGGCAGCGATGGTACGATATCACAACATTGTCATAAACTCGCGTGCTAATTCAGTTTTGATGACCAATGTGAATGCCACTTTCCGAGAGAAAGCCTTAAATAATCATGTAATTCACGCCATAGTATTGAAGACTGAGAATGCTCGACAAGAGGGACGCACTTACGCTACCACCTCTTGCCGGCCATCACGCAACGACATCACAACCTTATCATAAACTGCTCACGATAACCTAGATTTGCAGACATGAATGGCTATGTACCAATAATTCAGATTTATCACAGTATATATCGCCATATTTACTAGGAGCAGAATTATATCCTTCTATAGTTACCACGGGTACGATATCACGGACTCATCAATTCACTGATGCTCCATCCAAGTGAGTGACCTCCTTACTCAAAGACTCGGGCAATCTGAACATCATATTTATTTCACGTTTAGCTTTTCCTGGACGTGCCACCATTAGTGCCGTTGCATACACTACACAACCAAATTCTGACGGTTGGTATTTTTTTTTCTTCCCCAGCACTGGCAGTCATCACTCACACGTAGTATAGTATACTAGACATTATGAAGATCCAATTTGCCTACTACCTCCCCATCCTTGCTGCCGCTGCAGGGGCAAATGCGGTTCTTGCTAGTACATGCGTATATGATTGCCTGGATCCTGATGGTACTGCTGTCTGCAGCAGAGGTTGGGGACCCGTCTGGAACCCTAGCCTTAAATGCGACATCTGTTGTACTACCTCGTTGGAGTAGCTATCGAGTTTGTACATGTGATATACTCTAGTCACATATCAAAGCACTCGACGTCATTTGTGCCCTCTTGATGTGCATACTTGAGATATTCGCCCGCCTTTGTGTCTGGGTGATTATCATACAGATCCACTTTAACGCATCACTCGTGAGGAACATATACAAAAATGAGTTTGTATCTAAACAACAAGCTTGGAAACAGGGCCGTGAAGACTAAGAGCCTCGGATTTACCCATTTCCCATGAAATACTTTGAACCACATCGTTCGGAAGGGAAACAAAGCAGACGCTAATCAATAGCTTCTAGAACATACAATAACGATATTATATATTACATGTTGACAGTTTTGTCGGCGATGAGGAGACGCCCCACGAAGTCATTCATCTTGCGGCTGGTCTGCAGTTTTCGGGGTTCAAGAGCGTCATTGGCACGCTGTGGGTGGTCGACGATTCTGTCGCACAACACGTTGTCGAAGCTTTCTATAAGAATATGTTCAAAGATTTGGAGGATGGTGGTGTCATGGACTGTACGAAGGCGGCCTGGGCACTCAACCGTGCTACGCACTCTGTGAAGACGAAAGTTCCGCTCGAGCAGAGGATGGTTTTCGTTCATATCGGTGTGTAGTTCAGCATCATATTACTACCCGCCTGGTCCATATTCACAAGTTGTTGATCTACAATCGTCTTTCATCCTGTTGTAAAGGTGACCTCATATATTCTTGCGCTCTAGCTATGTCATTTTCCTAGACTTTTGTCGACTTACATGTTCACCAAAGTTGTTGTGTACTAGCCTTGTCTTCTGCCTGAGTACTTAGATGGTAGGCTGGGCCAGTTAAGCCGACTCGCGCCTTCCAGGGAGACTGGCTGTTGGCAATATTCTCGAGGTCATACCGTCACGTTCTCTGTCGGAAAATTCAAAGTCTGCTTGACATACCTTATGTAAAAGGCATTGGAATTTTTCTACACAGTTGATATCGACGTAGTTGACCTAGTAGTCCATCACTGTCTAGACCGGATGCGGATGCTATACCAGGAAATTTCTCCAAAAGTTGTACTACAGTACACTTTTTCATAATGCATGACCTCATAATGCATAATTCTCATAATGCATCACTTTGGGCAGGTCCCGTTGCGGGACGCGGGCAATATGCATGCAAAACGCATAACGCATAACGCATAAGCCTCCAGGCCGATTTATGCATTATGAGGTTGTGTTCGGGTCAGCATTAATCACTGTCAGCACCTATACTAATGTAGTTTAGACTATCTAAGTACATAGCGGTGTAAAAATTGTCTTTGTTCTCCTCTCAAATGTCCAATATGACCCGCAAACCGCGGGAGAAGCCAGCTCCCTACAAGCAGCGCTCGGAGACAGTCACAAAGAATAAAGATGCACCCGCTACCCTCAGCCAAACCTCACGACTCGAAAAAATCTCACCTTAAATGACTGGCTCGTTGTCTTCGCATACATTGATACCCATCCCCATCAGTCACAAGCCGAAATTGTTTTACACTTCGAAAATGAACTCACAGGGGTTTTAGCCTTTAGTCAATCAGCTTTATCTCGCGCCCTTAAATGACGGCCAGAGTTAGAAGCACGAATCAACTCTAATCCGAACGCTTTATCATCAAAACGTCCACGTGTTGTAAGCTGACAATCGAAGAGATTTTGGATCCTGTTGAAGAGAGGGAAGTTGGTGATGATTGTGATTACGAGTTTCCAGGTGGGGACAACGAGATTGTCGAGGAAGTTCGAAGACAAATGGCAATTGAAAGGGGGGATATCATGGAGGTGGATTCAGATAGCGAGGACGGCGACGAAGCTGAAAACGTGACGCCGGAGTACACTTTCACGCAAGTATTCACGCTGTGCCAACAACTTGAAGACGCTTAGGGTATAGCACGGGTGTACCCGCGGGTCGGAAGATCAACACCGTACCCGCACCCGCCAACACCGTACCCATATGGGTACGGGTACGGTATTACCCGTACAGACCCGCGGTATAGCAGCTTACCCGCGATGTTGCATTTACCCGCGGGTACACATACAAGAAATAGTAACGCTAGGTAGGCCTAATAACCTCACCAACACTCTCGTCCTCTCGTTTTCTTTTCTTCAGAGATTTCATGATCTTAGTATGGTCCTGGTGCTACCAGATCACAGCGGAGTCACGAGCCAAGACAGGAGTGCACGAGTCGATGACCGAGACAAGTGGTTTCGAGTGAAGTGCAGGAGATGCCAGCCTTGCAAAAATACGCATTCGACTGTAGTCGAGGTAGCTATGGTGTGTAACACATAAGCTGTGATGCTAGCGAGAGCGATGATGCACAACCTACCAGGAATACTAAGGTAATCAAGTGCCATCCGGTGCAAATTCGGATACGTCTTTTGATTATGAACCCACCATTGCAGTGGGACTTTGGTATTCTCCACTGGTTGCTGCCAGTGGTCGTCAAGCTCATCTACTAGGGATGTCGCTGTGCCAAGAGATATGTCACCAAAGTCATCAGCACATTGTCGTGCCTTGTCTTCTGCCGAGCATGTGCAGCTGGAGTCGAAGGTGAGACATGGTCTTTGTAACGATCAATGTACTTTTTTCGGACGAGATTTTCGGCAGCTTCAATCCATTCATCTCCCCATTTGTGTGGTCGGAAATATTCGAGTTTCAGACCAGGGTGGAAAACCAAGTTTTCTTGAGTGCATCTGTGTGAAAATTAATCAACGTCCACACAAACGTGAGCAATGAGTTCACGTACTTAGATCAGTTTCGTCGTCCGGTTCGGGGGCAGGAGGTGCATCGTTTTCATCAATATCGACGTCAATCACTTCCGGTGTAGCGTTGACCTGCGGAGGGACAAGCTTAACACGTTTGCAACATTATCCGCTATGGGCTGCAGAGATGACGGTACATCTGAACGTGTTGAGGTAGATTGAAGGAGCGAGGCCGTGTCATTGGCAATAGACTGATTGTCCATAACGATGGAATGAATGGACTGGTAGTATTGAGAAATGTGGAGTCTGCATGCCTCACTTTATACTGTTGAATCACCGAGTTGTTGTAATAGTAATGTGTCTCCGAGACAGAAAAATATGATCTGGTAGAAATATTGAGGCCGCGAGAAATAGGATCAAAGCAGTGAGTCGCTGTTGCAGTCAACGACTCTCCGAAAAATAAGGATCGTAGTGAGTGGCGAATCCTTGTTATGTCCAACATATACCGCCGTGGAGAAGATTCAGATATAGCGCGGCTACCCATGAACATACCCGTATACCGTGCTGACGGGTACGGTATGACCACGGGTAGCATATCTCCACACCGTACCCGTACCCGCCATACCCGTGACCCCCATACCCGCGGTGTTGTCCATACCCATGCTATACCCTAAAGACGCTTGCCTTCAATTTGGTGAACTAGAGGTTTCGTTTGATCTCTCAAAACGGCTGCAGGCATTCAGGGCTTGTGTGCGCAGAGAGGAAATTCGCGGAGCAAAGCAGACAACAATAGATTCATACTTCAGCGGTAAATAGAAAATGATATGTTGTGTACCGCTCTCCGCTGTCACACTCTTGAGGGAGGTCACATGGCGTCACAATGTGTCACATGTCACACAACTTGATAATGCATAAGTGTAAGTAGTTAAGACTGTCGTCCCTTAACAGTTACGCCAAAAGGCAGTGATAATCAAAGCTCAAGCTTGATTATCGCGGACAGTATTTATGTTGATTATGGGAACTCAGGTAAGCAACGAGCTTACACCCTCCCACATTTTCAGATCTTTTTATCCCCCCACCAGTGCTGGCTCCCAATCGCGTAAGCACTGTGGTTTGGTGTGGGAATTTCATCCGAAATGGGAGTACACAAATGGCCGCCCCAAGGGCAAACCTTGAAATCTGCTCGGAGCGGGTTGGAACGCCCGACCTCCTGCAAACCTTCGAGCTTTGATTATATGTAAGTAGTTAAGACTGTCGTCCCTTAACAGTTACGCCAAAAGGCAGTGATAATCAAAGCTCAAGCTTGATTATCGCGGACAGTATTTATGTTGATTATGGGAACTCAGGTAAGCAACGAGCTTACACAAACGTCTGCTTCTGGACCGTATCCGCGCCATCGTACGAGATACTGGAAGCCGCGTCCGCGTGGTCGACGATCTAGGATGTACTCTATCTCCCAGTCTTCACTGCCTGTTGGCGTAACGACGGGTCTTGGTCTTTGAAGTTCTCGCGATGGGTATAGGTTTGCATCGTTTGGTACGTGCGCTCTCAGCTCTGAGACATGGAAAGTAGGGTGGATATTAGTATGTGCAGGGAGTTCGAGGGTGTAGTTAGAAGACTCAGGATGCGCTGATATAATTTTGTAAGGTCCATCGAATCGAGGCATGAATTTTGCCACGCGTTTGGTTTTCCCGTTCAGGTATTCGCGTCTTCGATGCGCTGTTGACAAGTATACGAGGTCATTCACTTCAAAGGTTGGTTCATCTCCTCTGTGTACGTTGGCTGAGGATGCTTGACTGATCTTTGCTGCGAGGAGCGCATCGTGTGCATCAGCGACATCCGTTTTCAGGGAGATGATTGCTTCAAGTGCGTTCGTTATGTCCGCGGGGAAGTCTTGTCTTACAGCGTCCACAGTCTGTGATGTTAGAGGAGGTAACAGTCGTGGTGTGCGTCCTAAGTGTAAATGGAAGTGAGAGTACCCGGTTGATGCGTTAATAGTAGACATGAGATTAAACCTGACGCATGGTAGCGCGTTAATCCAGCCGGATTGGTGACGATCCACGAAGAATCTTAGGGCCTGGTTGATTGTTTTGTTAGTACGTTCGCTTGATCCGTCAGTTTGGGGGTGATAAGCAGTTGACATTTTCAGGCGTATACCGGTCAGACGATGTAGGGCCTTCCAGAAGCGGCTGGTAAAGATCTTGTCTCGGTCCGATATGATACTGAGGGGGAGTCCATTTTCGCAGTACCAATTATTGAAGAATAAGTTGGCGACTTCCGGTGCGCTCATATTCATGCGACAAGGGACTAGACGTATGTCTGCACCGAGACGATCAGTAATCGTCATTATACCATCGAAGCCTTGTTCCACTGGTAGAGGGCCAATGAAGTCGATTGCTACCGAGTCACCTCGATTGTCGGGGACAGGCAGTGGGTGTAGAGGTCCGGGTGGTTTCGTAGTCCTTCCCTTGTTTCGTGCGCATTCGGTGCAACCTGGGATGTAGCTTTCCTCGAGGTCACGCCTCATATTCGGCCAATAGAAGGACTCGCGTATAGCTGCGTATGATTTGTCGGCACCGAAATGTCCCAGATCGTCGTGAGCAAGTTTGAAGATTGTCTCACGTAGGTGTGTAATCCTTGGTATGACGAGACGCTCGTTGAGGTACATAAGACCGTTTTCACGTCTTAGACCTGGGAGGGAGTCAACTAGCTTCGTTAGTTTAATGCACCAAGGATCTTGGTCGTATCCTGTTTTGATGTCTTTGAGTAGATTGGGATCGGGGGTGATGGAGAGTACGAGTGCAATGGGGTCAGTGTTCGCCCGTATGTCGGATGGGAGGTGCACTGTTTGTGTCGCGTAAGAGGGGAGGTCATCGATAGTTGGCGGTAGACGGGACAGTGCGTCGGCCACTGTGTTGTCCTCCCCAGGTATATATTCGATGGTGAAGTCATATTGCGCAAAAAATTCCTGCCAACGTGCTTGTCGTCTGGACAAGTCACGTTGGGTCATGAAATTCTCCAGAGTTCTATGGTCAGTATATACAGTGAAAGGCGTACCGAGAAGTTCTACACGCCATTTTTTGAGGGCACGAACGATCGCAAGGAGTTCTTTTTCGTGAACGGGGTAGTTCAGTTGTGCGTCGCGCATTTGCATCGAATCGAAGGCTACAGGTCGTGCTGTTTTTGGTGTGGGTCCAACGCTTAACATGGCACCCGTGCGCCAGTCACTTGCATCGCATGTGACAAATACACGATTCTCGCCCAGATTGTCATGATCTATGGTCGCGAGACATTCCCGGCTCGTGACAAGACGTTTTATGGCGTCAAATGCCTCCTGGTGCGTAGTTGTCCAACCTGGCCAGTTGAGTTCAGCTGATTTTGTCGTCAAAGGAGTCAGGACTCGT
Organism: Suillus cothurnatus; assembly: GCA_016758765.1. Lineage (NCBI taxonomy): Eukaryota > Fungi > Basidiomycota > Agaricomycetes > Boletales > Suillaceae > Suillus > Suillus cothurnatus. The sequence continues at coordinate 53,930 of JABBWL010000091.1, forward strand.
GTATGATCGGCGAGGTTTGGCAGGAATTGGTCAAGGTATCGGACGAGACCGAGGTAAGCGCGAACGTCACTGGTAGATTTAGGGACTGGCCAGTCAAGGATTCGTTTTACCTTAGATGCATCGGCTTCGATGCCAGATGCAGAAATGTGATGGCCGAGGAAATCGATTTCTGTGCAAAACAGTGAAGTCTTTTTGGGGGAACAGAATAGACAGGCCTTCCGCAGGGCCTCAAGGACGAGCTGCACATTCTTGACGTGCTCTGTGACAGATTGTGACCATATGATGATATCATCGAGATAAACATGGCAGATCTTGCCGATGAGGGGGCGTAACGCTATGAACATGCGTCGTTGATGTGTTGCTGGGGCGTTCCGTCCACCCTGTGGCATTACTGTCCATTCGTGTAAACCCTGCGGTGTATCGATTGCAGTATATTTTATGTCGTCAGGGTGGATTCTAGTTTGAAAAAACGAGTTAGTCATGTCTATTTTGCCGAAGATCTTACCCTTCGCGCAGTCTCGGAGGATTTCGTCGATACGTGGCAAGGGGTGATTATCAGGGATTGTGTTTGCATTCAATGCCCTGTAGTCGTTTACCCATCTGGGTAATGCAGTCGGGTCTTTTTTTGGGATTAAGAACGCTGGGGAGACGAATGGACTGCTGGATGGTCGTAGGCGTCCAGCTGCTATGTGTTGATTCAGTAGGGTGTCCCAAGCTTCTCTATACTTTCGTGGAGTGTTGTAACGGCGACACTGAATTATTTTGTTTGGGTCCTTTAGACGGATCCTGTGTACTATGTCAGTGGGTAATTGGTTTATATGAGGAATATCATCAGGGAAGCGGTCGTTGTATTTTTGACGCATTTCTTTGTCTAACCGATCGAGTTGCGCCTTGTTAGTCTGGATGAATGCGAGTACGTCGATACGTTGACGTAGTACGCTCGCGATGTTCGCATTAGAGGTAGTTGTGTGAAGGTTGTGTTCGTCATGGCGTGAGGTGAGAACACTGTCAAGTTCACGAAGTACATTCTTACGTAGTCGCAATACATCTCGATGTGAGGGAATAGTCGTAGTTATACGTTGCGTACGTTTCGGAGGGTTCAGAAGGTCGTAATTCGAGGGTTTGCTGATGCAAGTCCGAAATTCATGATCTATGAGAAGGCAATTATGGGATAAGAAAGGCCCCCCAAGGAGCAGGGGCACGACAAGATTAGGCGCGACAATGGCGCGTATAGTACGAGAAGTCCAGTCATGATTAACAGAAGAAGGGGACAAGTGAACATATTCGGTGAACGTAAGAGAAGAAGAAGAGGGCGCTAGAAACGCTGAATTTGCTTGAATCTCATGGTGCAGTTTGCGTTTTCGTAGACCTAGTTTGGTCACGATGTCCTCATTAATAAGAACTAAATGCGACCCATGATCAATTAATGCGTCTATGCGCTCAAATGAAGAGGAAGAGGGTCCTGTCAATAGACAGGGCCATATAAGGTGGGCGGTTTCAAAAGGAGCCACGTACGTGTCATCATCAGAGTCCGAATTCTCTTCTAGCACTGATGAAGGCATTACTGCCCCGACAGGTGCCACAGCGGCCACGGTCTTCGTTTGTTTCTCGTTCTTGGACTTGGCCGCGATGGCGTCAGCCTCGGTCAATGTCTTGTATGAGGAAGCATCAGGAGCTCCTTCTGTACAGTCCTTAGACCTGTGGGAGACGTAGAATCGTCGGCACTTGAAACAACCGCTGTGGTCAGCGAGGAGAGTGCGTTCGGCAGGCGTGAGAGTTCCGAGACGGGAGGTAGATGTGTTATTGGGGGGATGGGAGGAGGAAGAGGGTGTTTTGGTGGTCGTTTGGGACTGGTTTGTACGTCTCGACTTGTAGAAGTCTTCGACAATTCTCTTGTGCATTGCAATGTCCTCGAGGCGTTTGTCGTCGAGGTGTCGAACCTCTTTGATCCATGCCTTGAGCGTGAGAGTCGTTGCCAGTTTCGCTCTAAGTACAGCAGTCGTGAGGTCGTCGCATATATTGGCCTCTAGCTGGTTGCGCAGCTGTGATTCGGTCAAGTAAGCGGGGTTACCGTACAGTAAGGCATTTTGGTTCTGTAAGTCTAAGGCCCATTCGTAGAAGGCACGGGTTCCTTGTTGGGATCCTAGAACTTTCTTTCGAAGTTTCATGTCCCAGTGCGTTTCGAGCCAGGCACTTCTTAAGGCTGTCATGTATTCATCGAAAGTGCCCGCGTCTAGGGTGACTCGTTGTGCAAGATACCAGGTATGTAGGCGTGGATCTAACATGCCGGATGCTATCATTTTGACCTGATTCTTTGCTTCGATCTCCTTATGCATGAAGTAGGTTGAGCACGCATTTTCCCAGTCACGAGCGACTTCGGGAGTGAGCTCGCCAACGTGGAGTTTCGGTGGTTTACTGGGGGCTGGTTGTTCTACTGTAGCCATTTTCATCGTGGCGTTGGTGAGGGGGTGTAGTACTCGTGTTACTTCTGGTTCAGAGTCTGAGGAGTCTTCACGAAGTCTGGTGATAGGGATAATGTTCGTAGATGGGGATGGAAGTGGGAGAGGTTGGGGTCTCTTCGCACGCGAGCGCGTGGTCAGAGGCTGATTAACAGTTGGTGTCCTTCGTGTAGAAGGCAGTTTGACAGGTCAGGTGGCGGGCGGGGAGCCCTACAGTTGTAGATGGTAATCAAAGCTCAAGCTTGATTATCACTGCCTTTTGGCGTAACTGTTAAGGGACGACAGTCTTAACTACTTACAGTTTGGCTCGCCGGCAGCGAAGTGGAAGACACAGACGCATTACAAGAGTTCAACGACACGCTCAGTTCTTCGGAGGTTGGGAGGGTGTAAGCTCGTCGCTTACGACCTTTTGGTGTAACTGTTAAGGGACGACAGTCTTAACTACTTACAGTTTGGCTCGCCGGCAGCGAAGTGGAAGACACAGACGCATTACAAGAGTTCAACGACACGCTCAGTTCTTCGGAGGTTGGGAGGGTGTAAGCTCGTCGCTTACGACATCAAGAATCACGTGGACCTTTCCCCATATATATACCGCTCGTTGCTTACCTGAGTTCCCATAATCAACATAAATACTGTCCGCGATAATCAAGCTTGAGCTTTGATTATCACTGCCTTTTGGCGTAACTGTTAAGGGACGACAGTCTTAACTACTTACATATAATCAAAGCTCGAAGGTTTGCAGGAGGTCGGGCGTTCCAACCCGCTCCGACCTCCTGCAAACCTTCGAGCTTTGATTATATGTAAGTAGTTAAGACTGTCGTCCCTTAACAGTTACGCCAAAAGGCAGTGATAATCAAAGCTCAAGCTTGATTATCGCGGACAGTATTTATGTTGATTATGGGAACTCAGGTAAGCAATGAGCTTACAATAAGTGGTCATAATGCATAGCCTGGGAGGGGTCCCGACGTTATGCGTTATGAGAAAGTGTACTGTAATTTGTTTCTCAGATCCTGGACTAGTTGATTGATCACCACGGTGTCCTGACGCCCTCTCATCATGCATCATGAATGACCGCTCCGGAGTCGATTTCAGGAGGTACACTCCGTATTTCGTGAATTCCTCACTGTATATGTGTCTCTTACCCATCATTCTCAAATTTGTATGTTCAAACATTTACCACAACGGTCTGCTTCTGCAACCGCTGCCATTTTTCAGTGTCAAGGTACGCCATCCTCAATAACCATGTCCTCAGCCAAAATGCCATCAATATCATATTCCTATCGCCTTCAATGCCTCCCTAATGGACCTGCTTGTTTGTTCATGCAGCGCCACCGGGCCACGTGAAATTGACGCGGTCCTGCCGCGCCTGCCGCGGTCGTGACGCGCCTCTGACGCGGCTTATGTGACGCGGCACCGTCACAAATTCTATGGTGGAGATCATGCTCAAATACCATCTTATGTCGCTCGAAATGAATTCCAAACACTTTGAATCATCAACATATGAATGTCTATCCGCATACAGGCCCTAGAGTGCTGCATTCACCTCTCACCAATTTTACAGTGCTTGTCCTCTGTGTTCGTATTACTTTGGAATGTTGTGTGCATCCCGTATTTGTATTGCATTAGCTCTAACCATCGATTTAATGTTTATTTTCAGACAGCAGTGTGAAGTGTTATCTCCCTATGCCAAGCCTCGACTCTACCTTGTCGAGTCTGGTGCAGCCTCTGTACTCTGTACTACCATGTCACAGACCCTTCAGTCATGTTGCTACGTAGAACCCAGGCTCCGGACATGCAAAAAGGTTGTAGAATCCATGCCAGCCAGTCACCGGCCGGTAGACATAGAATCAGTGCTGGCCAGTCTGTCTAGGAATTCTAGTAATAGCATTGACAAGCATATTGCAATCACTGTATGATATGCAGAACCTGTGCTGGCCAGATTGTATAGTATATTAGTACAGGATGAGCTTATTGTGTAATCCATATATCTAGTTATGACTATATATAATGCTCGGCCTGTATGTCCTGAGGTGACATAAAAGGGTAATGGCCAGGACTTAAGAACTAGGCATATACCTAGACTACTAATATATGCTACTGCAAATAACCTGGCCAGCTTGTCTGTGGGCAATGTGGAGCAATGATGGCCAGTGTATGGTGTATATAAAAATTATTGGGGCTGGCCAATGTGCCCTATTGCCCACATAGAGGGATGGTAGCCAGGATGTGAGAAGCTGGCCCAGCCAGCACAATGGCTATGTGGCCTACACCCATGGCTGGCCATTTTGTGTACAACATTATAAGCCTTGGCTGACTGGTCTATGGCCCACATAGGGGAATGGCGGCTGGGAGGTTATAAATTTAAAGGTGGCATGGCCAGCATGGGTTTTACATAGGCTACAGACCAGACAGGCCATTCAGTGTACTATAGGATGGTGGCCAGGTGGTTATAAATGTAAAGGTGGCATGGCCAGCATGGGTTTTACATGGCCTACAGACAAGTCTGGCCATACAATAATGTTCTACACTACATAAGGGTAGTCTATTCTATGGTACATTATATGGCCAGACTTGTCTGTAGGCCATGTAAAACCCATGCTGGCCATGCCACCTTTACATGTATAACCACCTGGCCACCATCCTATAGTACACTGAATGGCCTGTCTGGTCTGTAGCCTATGTAAAACCCATGCTGGCCATGCCACCTTTAAATTTATAACCTCCCAGCCGCCATTCCCCTATGTGGGCCATAAGCCAGTTGGCCAGCCCTAATGATTTTCTTGTAAGCTGCAGTATTATAAATGATAGACAACACTATAGACCACACACTGGAGGCCAGGGTAGTTTAAATGGCCAGTTTGGCCTGTAGCCCATGTAGAAGCCATGCTGGCCATGCCACCTGTAGATTTATAACATCCCGGCCACTGTCCCTCTATGTGGGCCATAGGCAAGTCGGCCAGGGCTAATAATGTTCTACACTGACTGGCCAGCCATGATCATAGGCCACATAGCCATCATGCTGGCTGGGTCAGCTTCAGATATATCTAAATATAAAGGTGGCATGGCCAGCATGGGTTTTACATGGCCTACAGACAAGTCTGGCCATATAATGTACCATAGAATAGACTAACACCTACTGGCCAGTCTCAATACTATGTGCTACAGGTGTAAGTCGGCCAGGTAATATTGTGCACACATGTAATGGCCAGCCCCAATATTATGTGCCACATCTGTAAGCTGGCCACACTAACATTATGATCTAGTCGATGGACAACAGTAACATTGACTATATCATGTTGACATTTGTATATTAAGACAAAGTATGATACCTAAGAGGATAATGACCAATGTGTTCTCTATTTAACAGCTCTGAAGACAATACACAAATATTTGACTAAAGAATATTCTTCCTAGAGGGTTGCCTAGATCTGGTGGACCGGCGAATTGGTTCCTCTTCAATCCTGGCCTTCTTAGTCTTCACTGAGGAAGTTTGGTTTCTCACCCTTTTCTTCCCTTTGGATTTGCCTGCTTCGTTGTCCTTGTCCACCTCCTGCATCTGCACATCCAAATCTCCTGTCACCTCCTCTGCTCATCATCCTGGTCCTTCTCCTTCTCCTTCTCCTTCCTCCTTCTCCTTCTCCTTCTCCTTCTCCTTCTCCTTCTCCTTCTCCTTCTCCTTCTCCTTCTCCTTCTCCTTCTCCTTCTCCTTCTCCTTCTCCTTCTCCTTCTCCTTCTCCTTCTCCTCCTTCTCCTTCTCCTTCTCCTTCTCCTTCTCCTTCTCCTTCTCTTCTCCTTCTCCTTCTCCTTCTTCTCCTTCTCCTTCTCCTTCTCCTTCTCCTTCTCCTTCTCCTTCTCCTTCTCCTTCTCCTTCTCCTTCTCCTTCTCCTTCTCCTTCTCTTCTCTTCTCCTCTCCTTCTCCTTCTCCTTCTCCTTCTCCTTCTCCTTCTCTTCTCTTCTCCTTCTCTTCTCTTCTCCTTCTCTTCTCCTTCTCCTTCTCCTTCTCCTTCTCCTTCTCCTTCTCCTTCTCCTTCTCCTTCTCCTTCTCCTTCTCCTTCTCCTTCTCCTTCTCTCTCCTTCTCCTTCTCCTTCTCCTTCTCCTTCTCCTTCTCCTTCTCCTTCTCCTTCTCCTTCTCCTTCTCCTTCTCCTTCTCCTTCTCCTCTCTTCCTCGTCCTCATCTCTTTCTCTTCCTCGTCCTCACCATCAGCTCCCCCCATTTCCCCTGATTACTGTCATCAAAGTTACCTGATGTAGCCTTCATCGCCAACTCAATGAGGCCTACAATGGAGCTTGCAGCGTCACTGATTGCTCTGTCCACCTTAATCATACATTGGAGGTCCATGATTGAACTGGCCAAGTAGGAGGGGGTACCAGGTAGGGCCTCGTCTTCTTCATACTCTATGACTCGTTTGCAGTCTCTCAAAATCAACCCAGACCCAAGACCACTAGGGCAGCTGAGTCCGAAGACCTGATTGAAGCGTTTGTCAATAGCTCCAAGCTGGCCATCACCATGTCCTGTGACTCGTGCAGATACTCAGGAAGGTAAGACTCTCCACAATGCCAATCAACCCATGGAGGTAAGTCAAGCTCCTCTTGTGGTGTCGGCTAGTGAATGAGTGATGATCAATACATTCTCAAGAATAATAATACACTTACAATTTTTTCTGTCATGTTAGCCAGATCCTTGACTGCGTCTACGAGCTCCAAGTAAGACCTATCAGTGCTGAGAGCGTCTAAAAATTCAAATCGACGGTCAAGTGAAACCTCAGCTGACGATGCTACAGCTAAAGTAGCACCCAGTCCAGCCAGACTATGCTGTTCTTCTTCAGAGGTAACTTCATCATATGGTTTCACCTTCCTGGAACTTGCTTTGTCCCTTTTACTCCGTCTCATGTCCGATGGTCTTGCCTTGATAAAAGAGACAAGCCTCTTGTTTGCCGCGCTCCGACTCTCCCAATACCTCCAGATGACACTGATATCCTTTGATCTCATGTGAGAGGGGTCACAGATGAGAAGATTATCCGGAACAGAACTAGCCGCCAAATACTGTGATGGACAAGGAGTGATGGTACGCCAGGGCACAGGCTTACTACTGCCGGTGAAAACTTCTACAGAAGCAAACCCAATCAGCAAGCATATAGTAAATTCATGATGAAGACACCTACTGTATGCAGCATGAAAAATCATACGGACAAGTTCTTGTTGATCCTTGAGTCTGATACCATCGCAAGAAGGAAGTTGGGCATAGCCTTCATCGTCCAAAATGAGTTCAGGTAGTCCATGTTCCTCCTCTTCCTTGTCGTCTTGATCAGCTGTTGGGTCTATTGATTTATAGTCAATTAATGTTTATAAAATGAAGTGATAGTAACCATACAAAATTCACCCTTTGCCCATTCAGCAAAGAACTCAAACCCAGTTGAAGTCCACTCTTTGATACCGTCTGAGCTGACGGAGAAACCTTTTTTGACATTCCTAGGCTGAGATTCATGTCTAGAGGAGTATAGTTTAGTAGTTTTGTAATATATAAACGAACTAATACTCACAAGGTGACATTCAATGTCTGATTTGCTTGTTTTTTGTGACTGACAAGCATCACAACGTGGCAACCCATAGTTCGACGGAGTTGTTCAGAAAAATCTTCAAGGACTTTCTTGAGATTATTCTTACGATACCTGCCAGCTGATGTCAGACTTGAAACCTTAACAAAAAAATTTCACCGAGCTCACATAATCTGGCTTTCTTCTGGTGCCCCCTCTGCGTTCCACTTCTCTCGCGCATAATCGACTTCTTTCTTCTGTGTCAATGACATTTGGTTGAACCATTCTCGTGCATGACGAGTACGAAACTTGATGGGATCCTTCACACCTTTTCTTGCCTGCTCTGCCTTGTCGAATTCATCCATCTCTTGTTTAAACAATCTCTGAGCCACGTCCCAGTCAGTCAGCTTTTTCTTATAGAAAGAAGCTTCCTTTGGACGGGCACTAATCTCCCTTGCCTTTGCAGCTCCTTGCTCATCAGATTCTTCTTCGTCAATTTTTTGTCTGTAGTATTTCTTGATTGCCTGCAAGTAGTGTATTAATAGACCTGTCAAATATTCTAACATCAGTAAAAATAATACCTTCTTCAAAGAACTTGGCAAAGGCACTTGTTCGCCTTTTTCCTTGTGAGCTGCAACTATGGCCTTTCGAATTTTCTTGATCACACGAGACCGCTCCGACTTTGAATCTTTGGCAGCCAAGAACTTGGATTTATAACCAACAAGGATAGCTCTGAAGCTACTGGTCCAGTCTGAAGACATAGTTATATGACTGGAAGGTATTGTTTAAAAAAAGTAATGCTGTGGATTAACAGTACTAGGATGTCTGAATTGTAAGAGTGCAGCTGGCCGGTGATCTCAGTCAAAAGATTCTGATCAACAAACATGTCGCGTGGATCATGTGATCGCATTTAAGTCATGTGATCATGATTGATTCAAACTTCATGATTTGAGAGCACATCAAATAGATTCAGTACTGTAGACATACGACAAGAGACATGTAGATATAAGACATGAAGGGCAAGGCCTACAGGGCAAGTTGGATCCAAGATGACTGAGCTGATTTACCATGTGTAAGAACTCTTGTCAAATTCTCCGGTTGACGAAACTCAAAGGACTGGGTGCAATTCTGATTGGTACATTCAAAAAAATAAACCTTGTGATGGTTTACCGAAGTCCATGAGTCAACCCACCCACACTTGGGGCATTGAACAGGAAGGTACTGCCCCCAAGGGCGAAACACAGTATGGGCCCATGAGAACTTGGTGACGTTCAACGAGTCGGAATTCTTCACCAACAATAAAATGTCAGAGTGCCGACCCAAGTTGAGAGAGTGAGTCAGCATAAGAGGGAATGCGTGGCCAATAGAGAATCGCTCGATGATGACACGCTCGATGAATGCGAGAAGGAGATGGGTGGCGAAGCTTGGCTGGAAACGTACTGCATTGAAGGCTACAGTAGCAGAAAGTTGATGTCTAGTATAACCACATTAAGTCAGACACAAGACCGATCAAGAATAGCTTACTTGAGTACAGAGGTCTTCAAGTTTGCGAAGCTCTCGGAGTTGTTGACAATAGCGCCGCAACAGAACAGCCATAAGTACGATTCGACAGCAAGGTTGATGAGATCCTTGAAAGGACCAAGCATGATGTCCAGAAACTTTGTTTCGGACTGTCAGTACATGTGCGAAAATAAATGAATGAACTTACAGTATTGACTGGAGTAGCAATATAAATTTTCTTCTTGCCCTCATAGCCTACAAAGGGGTCGCCGAAGGTATTGTCTGTATGGTCAGAGATCCCAAAGATAATGCGTTTCCAACCGCCAGGGAAAGCCAAGAGCTCGAGGACGAGTTTGTCGACCATAGAATGAAACTTGACGATCTTCGAATCAGAGCCGACGTCAAAGGTGACCTCACGAAAAACGATTCCGCCGTTAGGAAAGTAAGGCACGAGAAAATCGTGTGCGAGTTTGAAAGGGCCGCCCGTCGCATCGTTGTCAATGAGGTTGAGATGGATGAACAGCACGGTTTCGGCTGAAACCTGTGCTTGGTGAGACAACTCAAGCGCCCCACGGATCTGAAGGAATGTGTCGAAAACAGGCTTCCCATCACAGTAAAATCCCTGTAATCAATATATACACGATTGAATCAATACAACAAGAATAAAACAAAAACAAAGGTTAGAAACTCACAAAGTAAGGATTCTTGGGGCGGCGGCCATGATATTGCGCTAGGACATGGCATGAAATGCAAACGAATTTGACGCCGACTTCAGAAATAATGTCCTGGTGACGTGGCGTGATCTGCAAGCAGTGGGAGCACATAGTGCGTGGACAGGAGTCGCACATATACAAGTAGTGCTCGTCCACTGATCCGTCGCGACAAACAAGACAGAACTGTAGGTAGATGTAGATAGTTGCGGTTAGTTGAAATGTTAAAGAAAAAGAACTTTGATTACGCACATTGTTATGATCCGTTCTCTCCTCCTGCTCGATCCTCACAGTTCCCACTTCTACCCTTGAAACGGTCGAAACGGCACCAGGTAGGTTGAGGGTGACACGAGGTGCATCACCACCAGTCGACTTCTTACAGGTCTGTTTGGTCCGAGGGGGCATGGCGTAGTCGTGGGTGCAGGGATCGCAGATGCTGATATGACGGCTGCTGCTGGGTAAACACAAAAGGCAGAAACACAATGGTAACAAGCTGAGAACAATGGTATAGTATTAGTATTGAGACTACAAATGGTAGACACGCACAAACGGTAGACGCGCTGGACTTGCAAGTTCACCAATTTACGACACAAACACATCCAAACAACAAACAATACCAAATAGACACGTGGTTCAAAGTTCAAACACACGCGCTGTTGACTTTGCTCTTTCCACTCATCTTCACACTACACACCTTTTCCTTTCTCATTATTCTATGATATGCGCTAATTCTATGGTACCCTTTGGGTCCTTGCAGGGCTGCAGCCTGCAAGGATCCAAAGGATCTACCATAATGTCAACTTTCATGCGCAGTAAGTTTTTTCTTCATTGTGTACTGTTTGCTAATGTTTATCTCTACAGCCGCTTAGCGTCTCCCACTCAATGGTAAGTCTTTCGCATAGTTCACCACTAGCTAATTTCGCTCTTTAGTTCTAGTGTTCTCTATATAGTGCGTCCTTCATCAGGTTCACTGTGCGCTGCTCCATGGTAAGTCTTTCATTGCGTTCACAACATGCTAATTTCTCTCTTTAGTTCTACTGTTTTCTCTGGTGCGCCCTTCACTCCGTTCACTGTGCGCTAATGTTTCTCTCTCTCCAGTGTCTTGTTTCATGTCTCTCCCGCGGTTAGTGGCAGGATTTTTTCTCAAGTCCGTGTTTCTTTCTGTTCACTGCCTGCTAATCTCTCATTCTCTCTAGTATCTTTTGATGTCTCTCTGGTAAGTCTTTTATTCAATTTACCGCATGCTGATGTTATCTGCCTCTAGTGTATCTTTTCTTCTTAGCGTCTCTCTCTTACATGCGGTGCATACCACTTGTGAGTGGTTCCCGCCCTTGAATCTGGGGGCTTATATCTGCGGTGCATACCACTTGTGAGTGGTTCCCGCTCTTGATTCTGGGGGCTAAAATCTGCGGTGCATACCACTTGTGAGTGGTTCCCGCTCTTGATTCTGGGGGCTAAAATCTGCGGTGCATACCACTTGTGAGTGGTTCCCGCTCTTGATTCTGGGGGCTAAAATCTGCGGTGCATACCACTTGTGAGTGGCTCCCGCTCTTGAATCTGGGGGCTTAAATCTGCGGTGCATACCACTTGTGAGTGGCTCCCGCTCTTGATTATTGGGCTTGTGCGTGGTGCATGCCATTTGTGTTTACGATGAGCGGTGATTTTTACTTATTCACACCTAAGTCACATCTGACTTAGAAATATTTCTAGTCTCACAAGACTTCGACGCAACACATTTCAGAAGCTCAGTGCCATATTTGATGTTGGGCGACGTTTTTATCATCTGTAAGTCCGCATACTACACAAAAACATTTCTCGCTGATAAATCTTACAGGACTTTGTCGCAATATGACTTTGAAAGCTAAGTGCCTTGCTTTGATTATAACTATAACTCATTGTTCAGCAGGGTCGTAAATTTACTTTGTAGACTTTCTTCGGAGTGTACGGCTTCGGTGAGGAGGGGCCCCCTCATCGAAATCGTGCACTTCCCTAATTTTTTCTTTATGTGGTTTGCATTATGAAAGTCTTAGTAATTGAATGTTTATGTACTACTTTGTCCTGCTATTATGAACATGTCTCGGACCGAGAAGGTTAATTTTGCCGCTGTGAAAAGTCACGTGACCCGTGGAAATATTCCTTTAGCGCCAAGCAAGCAGAACAATAAGATGTTGCAGCCAGTACCGATTCCGTTCATGTATTCAATGTCGAACAATGTGTGTCAGAGTCATCAATGGGGATCTTTTGCAGCAGGTCTGTTGGCATCACACAATGAATCCTGGCCTTCAGTATATGCTTTTTGACTGCTATCGCCCATGGATGCCCATGTGTTTGCTGTGCTAATCAGTTTGGTCAATGCTTCTTATGCCTATGCATTGTCGAACAATATGTGTCAGAGTCATCATAGGAATCAGCCGTATTTTGCAGCAGGTCTGTCGGCATCACACAACGAATCCTGGCCTTCAGTATTTTTTGACTGCTATCGCCCATGGACGCCCATGTGTTTGCTGTGCTAACCAGTTTGGTCAATGCTTCTTATGCCTATGTGTCTCTATCTTTTTGTCTTGTTCATATTACATTGTACACATAGTCTCTTTCTTGCATGTCCAAGTATGTGCTTATGTCTTGTTGGTTGGTTTGAGAGTGCAGTGGCATCTGATTAACTATGAACAATCCCGGTTCTTTGTCTTCTTGTGTACAAGTATATATTATTATACCCTATAGACTTGCTTTGAGCATCAACAGGCGCTGGATGCTGTGGAACTAGTCCAATTTTTATTTATTAGACTGAGTCTTCTCGAGCCATCAACCTTGGGTTAGACATGTCTTGTCATCTTGCTTCATCCATCATAGTACCAGGCAGATATTAATGTGAGAGAGGCCATCTATAGTAGTTACTTTACCTATTCGGCGATAAGACAGCAGGGCCAACTTACTTGTGGGTGAATGCCCTCTGAGGGCAACGAGCAATCTATCACAACTGTTGCAGAGAGATGTACAAAATGTGCTTGGCGGACATCACAGTTTAACAACATATGTATCATACAAAATAATCACCACACACTTCTTTCTTTCCCTGATAATTCTGAGTTTCACCGATGGGAGGAACATTGTGGTGCTTCATGAAGCTCAGAGTGATATTCAAAGAACTCCAAGGGATAGTCATCAGGATGGATGGCAAATCCCTCGCCCAACTTATCATTAACAGCCTTGGAAATATTTGGTTGAACTACCCATGAATGATCACAGGAAATGGTCAATGGAATGGAAAAAGGGGCGCACTGCAAACTATATGAAATTTTTTAGCCGAGGAACCAGGTTGAACCAAGTTTAAATGAAATTTGGGTCAACTCCGAGTCAGATCAAATTCATCAAACCTAATTCGGATCAAATTTTAATTTGAAAATTTTGAGCCGAGGAACCAGGTTGAACCAAATTATTCACCATCCACTGTAGTCCAAGTTAATTGTCTCATGGACTCATTAGGGCCTGAGTCAAGAAACCTTCATGCCTTGCTGAGTTCAGAGATCAAGCAAATAATGAAGCAAGCTTCTGCGGTACCTGTCTTCAAAGGTGGTGTTCTCCAATCTCATCTACTGCAAAAGGCACGGTATGTGTACTTATCTGTCTATTATGATGGCAGTAGCTAATAGACAAAGTATGAGGGTTCGGTTGCAACTGAATGCTTGTTTGTCAGCAGAGCCAGCAGGTCATGGTTGTGATCTAGTGACAGAATACGAAATACGTCGTGCATCCTTGACTATTGCACATGCAATGACTAATCCTTGTAAGCCCTTGTTTGTAAAACCCTACTAAATGAAGAAGTTGACATCTGTGAGATAGATTATGTCGCGTGGGATATTGATCGTTACGTTGACATGGTGAAATCCTCCCATAGCCAGCCAAGTGGCGTCCCATCAACACAGCATGAAAAACTAAGAAAATATTTTCCAACAACAGTACTAGGGAGAATTTCAGAACCAGCTATGATTGTTGATAATCATGGCAAGATATTGGTCTGGTACCTCCCGAATATTTTATCTGGTAGCCGAGTGGTGAGCTTCTTAATTTCAAATTTTCCTTGGTGATGTCTAATTAATTAAGGATTTGATGAACACCGCTACCATGGATCTTCGAGGTTATCTACTGAAAACCATACCAGTTGGTAAATCAGCAACTGACAAGAAACCCTCTTGGCGTTCAGAAGGCTTTTGTGTGCCAGTGGGAGGGGGGACATTTGGAGGAGGACGGGTCACTGTCTCACCTGCTTATTTCATGCAAGGACGTGAGGTAACTTAATATTATTTCTGGGGTTATATTGACATCAAATGACTCACATGATTGGTAATTTAGAGGCTTCAAGATCCTTTAGTAATATCTGCGTCCTATTCCTCCAACTCGGTTCAACAATGGCTAAAGGTCATCTCTGGCACAGAATTGTTCTTTAATGCCATAACAGCTTTCATTACTCCTGAACTATTTGAGGCAGGCTTAGCTGCAGCCTCGAAGGTATTGAGTGCCACTTTGCAGTCTAAAAAAACTGCACCAACATCTCAATGGCCATCTGTTTTTTCCGGATTAGAGCTTATTGTTAATCGGGTTACTTTGGGTCACCGTGATGCTGGTGGGGCCTCATCTCATTACGACCTCCTAGCCAGTTTTGGCATTGGGCACAATGCAACATTTCGAATCGAAGATCTAGAAGCAGAACTTGATTATTTCCCTGGAACATTAGTAAGTATTTTGGGCAAGGTACGAACCTTATTATTTCTTCATTGAACTATTTCTTAAATATGTGGGAAGATTTTGGAGCACTCTGTTGGTCCCTGGAAAATTGGAGAAAGATTTGTCCTTGCACATTTTATGAAGGATAAGGTCCATGATCGAGTAGGGGTATCTAAGCCAGCATTTCCAGTTCAGATGGGCTTTTTACAACTATTGGGAAGTCTTGATACAGATCATAGACCTAGGAAACGTGTCAGGAGGGAGATATAGTGAGATCTCATGGTCAGATCAGGGCGGATCAAATTGGGATTTCGGGTTTTTAACTCTGCTAGCGCTAGTTGACAAAGTTTTACATTCTCTGGCTGGAGTGCAAGTTATACTATCATGTCTGGGAAGAAAAAATCCCGTCTCAAGTCCAGGGCTTTCTCCTTCAAAGACCAAGGTCAATTATCCCATGGGAAGGACTTGGATGTTCAGTACGTGACTCACAAAAAGATTACGAAGAAAAATAGGAAATCAACATGGGTGGAATCTTGTGCTGATCCTCAATATGATACTGGGCCATCGCCTGCCTCTAGCCCACACAAAAGAGTTAAGCACCATCATGAAGGACCAGATAGTCTTCCAGGAGATTTTGAGAGAGAGGTGTATAAA
Organism: Suillus cothurnatus; assembly: GCA_016758765.1. NCBI lineage: Eukaryota > Fungi > Basidiomycota > Agaricomycetes > Boletales > Suillaceae > Suillus > Suillus cothurnatus. Next base: position 69,510 of record JABBWL010000091.1, read on the forward strand.
GATTTCATGTTATACACAGATACAGAAAATCCAAGACGACAAACTAAGGCAGGTTCATCTAGTCAAATACAAAAAATCACTGTGACTGAATCTTTTTAATTAAAGACTCAGAATGACTTCATTCACGAATATCTCCTTTACCGTGATTTATTCCTGGATGTTATCCTGGAGTCAGAAGATTTGGCCAACAAAGGGCTCTGCGAATGTTGTCAGAGTCAGGAAGGTTTATTCCGGTGCTTGACTTGCAGTGGTGACCATGCATGGTGCCGTGCATGTATTCTCGAAGCCCATAAATCATTACCCTTTCATAAGATGCAACAGTGGAATGGAAAATGCTTCGGCGACACATCCCTCGTGCAGATGGGTTATATATGGCATATGGGTCATGGTGGTTGTCCATGTCCATCCTCTCAAGGCTCTTGGGAATGGGAGGATTTGGATGTGCATATAGACAAGCAGGCCGAGGGCACTGGATCTCATATTGCCAGTGAAACAAGTCCACCAACCACGTCCTTAACCATCATTCACTCCACTGGAGTATTTACACATAACATACTCTGGTGTCATTGCCCTGGATCTCTGCAACAATACTTGCAGTTGCTCAAAGCAGGATTATTTCCAGCCAGTATATCCCGGCCTCGAACTGCCTTCACCTTTGATGCTCTTGACAATTTTCTCATTGATGCTCTTGAATGCAAGACATCTGCATCAAGCTTCTTCCAAAAACTTCGACGCCTAACTAATAATGCTTTCCCAGATACTGTGCCAGTAAGACATACTTATCTTATGTGAATTTTTATTGATACATCTTGTTTGATTCAGGATCGGTATCGTGAACTGATGAGAGTGTCTCGTCAATGGAGAGATTTGATGAATCGAAAACGTTTTGGATTTGGACATAGTTCATTGGTCAAGCCTGGGCCTGGTAACCTGGCTTTATTTTGTGCTGCCTGTCCACAGCCTGGAATTAATATGCCACTTCATTGGCGGCATAAGTATCCAAGGCAAGTGATTTATCTATTTCATGATTGGTTATTGTATTTGTCCTTGTCCTGGCTGGCACCACTCCTATGTGTGGCATATATGTTCTGGCCAGTCATGCTTTATTGGTTTGACTGGCTGGCCAGCATGACTCCTACTTGTGGCAAATTTCATCCGGCCGGTCATGCTTGATCAGACTGACTGGCTGGCCAGCATGACTCCTACATGTGGCAAATGCCATCTGGCCGGTCATGCTTGATCAGATTGACAGGCTGGCCGGCTTACTCCTACACACTGCCCATCTACTATTCTCAATCAAAATCATACTGACTCCTATTTAAATAGCTGGTTGATCATGCAGAGATATGTTGTGGATGGCAACTTCACAGCTCAACATATGAATATGAGACAACCTCATCTCGATGTCTCCCTCTCTGATGGTCTAGGGTATATGGTGACAGAGGCTGGGTACCAGGCTCATTTGTCATCAGCTATGGAGAGTAAGGATGTATGTTATTTTGGTTTTGCCACATCTGTCTTTCTGACTAGGTATATATCAAAGAGATCCTCTTGCAGTAATCACCGTGCAGTCAATGCTGCCAACACAAATAGAAGCAATCTTCGAGCAACTGGTGTAGCTGCCACTGCTTGTGCACGTCATGGATGTTTTGTTCCTCATGCAGTGGTGGACTTCCAGAAGGGTGAACGGTATGTTTTGATAATGAGATTCAAGACTTTCAACAAGCTCATATGAGGCGGTAGCCACATGAATGTCGACTACTCAATATGCAATGCTATCAATCATCATTCTCATGGCATTGATACCTCGCTTATCATCTATGATGTAGGCTGTCAGTGGTGCATTCATTTTGCAGAACGTGTAGCCAACTGCCCAGGATTATCCCTACCTGAACATAGTCGAGTTTGGCAGCTGTTGGTAAATTTCATCTCAGCGCACATAAACTTCCATGTTTTGCAAGATTTAGTCTCAATTTTCTTCAAGGGGCAGGTCAAGTAGATGGAGAAATTCTCGAAACTCTCTGGGCATCTTTCAATAAGATATCACCAACTGCTCGTTCAATGAGTCAATACCACCGGCAGGAAATTTTGGATGATCACATGCGGGACTCCAATTGGAAGAAACTGGTTGGACTTGGTAAATATTTTGTTTCTAATTACAGAAGTGATTAATCATGATAGAACAGTCAAGACTCTCTTGAAAAAGCATAAACGAGCTATCAAGGGAATTAGTGATACAAAGCCTCCTTTTGATGAGCTAACACACTCATTGGACGTTGAAAAAATTGCCATATGGGAAAATGATGAAAAGAAGGCTATGGAGAAACGAGACAAATATCTTGACATTTATCAGCTCAAGATTGATCAAGGTAATTCATTACTACTACTGTCCAGTGCAAATAATGGCTAACCGAGATTTTTCATTGAAATTCTGAAGCCCCTACAATGGCTGAGATTCGACTAAGATTAACTGAAGCAGAGAATGCCGACACAGGAAAATTAGGAACAGTGTCTTGGATCATTCAAGGCATCAATCTTGAGGATGCCCAGTAAGTCATAAGTGATTCAATCATGAAATCATGACCACATTCATTTTAGGGATGGGTTAAGATCAGAGTTTCGTCGACTCCCATCTGATGCCACTGCTGCTCAGAAGGCTACTCTTGAAGAGAAACGACAGAAACTATCAGCTCGTATAACTGCATTCCATGAAACTGCTGATGCTATGACAGAGGGAATAGAGCTGGAAGCAGGTACAGTGCACAAAGATGATGCTAGGTTTTGCTGGGCAGAAGATGAAGAGCATGACTGGGAGGCTCATGTTGCTGACCTTGAAGATGATTCCGAGTTGGTGGATAACGAAATTTCAGCAGAAGATATGGGTCTCTGGATGCCATCATCAGTGCCTCATGATCAAGTCACTTCGGCTCATTTATTAGCCCTTCAAGCAGAGGAATTGGAGCTGAGACGAGGTCAAGCCAATGATTGCCTTGAAAAAATTCGGTTGGCTCTTGGTGATAAGGCTGTCATCTACCGTCAACACTTTAGAAGCGCTGATTCTGTGTGGACTGGGACAAGATCCAAGCAAGAAGCTCAACGTTGTCATATCAAAATTGACAAGTATGTCCGAAGTTATCAAAGGGCAAGATCAGCTATGGAGAGACTTGGCATGGATCAAGAATCTCTAGAAACTGTTTATCAAGAAATACTAGCTGAACAGCTTAGTATTGACAAGGAGGTGACAGAAGAGAATCGATTCGGCCAGGGTTCAGACAAACTGGCATGGTTTTGGAGGGTTAACAATGGAAAGCAGGATCAAACAGACACTTGGATGGATGAATGTGAGTCATAGTTTATCTCTGTACTTGAATGCAGCTAAACGAACATATTTAGTCTACAGAGTGAACTGGTTAAAGGCAAAGGCAAGATGGAACAGGTGGGAGGAGGAGTTAAGTCTGGTTCAACACGAAATGGGGTGGACAGTCAGTTGGTTCAAATACCAAGAGGAAAAATGGCAACTACATTGGCACCAAGCTACAAAACCTGGTCATCAACCATATGCCCATAAACAGGTGCTGATGTGGAAAGCCTTTGCAGCAGAAGCTGATGAAAAATTCAAGGACAAGCTACTAATCATGATCTGATACATTTTTTTTCCAACATAAAGCATACTAATATTGATGCTGCCTGGTATATACTTCATCAATGTTACTGTTGTCCATCGACTAGATCATAATGTTAGTGTGGCCAGCTTACAGATGTGGCACATAATATTGGGGCTGGCCATTACATGTGTGCACAATATTACCTGGCCGACTTACACCTGTAGCACATAGTATTGAGACTGGCCAGTAGGTGTTAGTCTATTCTATGGTACATTATATGGCCAGACTTGTCTGTAGGCCATGTAAAACCCATGCTGGCCATGCCACCTTTATATTTAGATATATCTGAAGCTGACCCAGCCAGCATGATGGCTATGTGGCCTATGATCATGGCTGGCCAGTCAGTGTAGAACATTATTAGCCCTGGCCGACTTGCCTATGGCCCACATAGAGGGACAGTGGCCGGGATGTTATAAATCTACAGGTGGCATGGCCAGCATGGCTTCTACATGGGCTACAGGCCAAACTGGCCATTTAAACTACCCTGGCCTCCAGTGTGTGGTCTATAGTGTTGTCTATCATTTATAATACTGCAGCTTACAAGAAAATCATTAGGGCTGGCCAACTGGCTTATGGCCCACATAGGGGAATGGCGGCTGGGAGGTTATAAATTTAAAGGTGGCATGGCCAGCATGGGTTTTACATAGGCTACAGACCAGACAGGCCATTCAGTGTACTATAGGATGGTGGCCAGGTGGTTATACATGTAAAGGTGGCATGGCCAGCATGGGTTTTACATGGCCTACAGACAAGTCTGGCCATATAATGTACCATAGAATAGACTACCCTTATGTAGTGTAGAACATTATTGTATGGCCAGACTTGTCTGTAGGCCATGTAAAACCCATGCTGGCCATGCCACCTTTACATTTATAACCACCTGGCCACCATCCTATAGTACACTGAATGGCCTGTCTGGTCTGTAGCCTATGTAAAACCCATGCTGGCCATGCCACCTTTAAATTTATAACCTCCCAGCCGCCATTCCCCTATGTGGGCCATAGACCAGTCAGCCAAGGCTTATAATGTTGTACACAAAATGGCCAGCCATGGGTGTAGGCCACATAGCCATTGTGCTGGCTGGGCCAGCTTCTCACATCCTGGCTACCATCCCTCTATGTGGGCAATAGGGCACATTGGCCAGCCCCAATAATTTTTATATACACCATACACTGGCCATCATTGCTCCACATTGCCCACAGACAAGCTGGCCAGGTTATTTGCAGTAGCATATATTAGTAGTCTAGGTATATGCCTAGTTCTTAAGTCCTGGCCATTACCCTTTTATGTCACCTCAGGACATACAGGCCGAGCATTATATATAGTCATAACTAGATATATGGATTACACAATAAGCTCATCCTGTACTAATATACTATACAATCTGGCCAGCACAGGTTCTGCATATCATACAGTGATTGCAATATGCTTGTCAATGCTATTACTAGAATTCCTAGACAGACTGGCCAGCACTGATTCTATGTCTACCGGCCGGTGACTGGCTGGCATGGATTCTACAACCTTTTTGCATGTCCGGAGCCTGGGTTCTACGTAGCAACATGACTGAAACATGTGCATGTCAAGCCCCAACCACATCATGTCAAGCTTCAGTCAGGCTGGGTCAAGCACTACTCATACCACGGCAAATTCTCCCAACATCTTCACAGCTTTTGTACTGGTATAAACCTGCACACTTATCTAGTATGCCGCGTCACAGTCGCGTTACAGTCGCGTCAAACCTCATCCATGCCGCGTCACGACCGCGTCACACTGCACAGGCCGCGTCAAACGCCACCTTGAGCGTCAGCCTCAACTGCTATGGTTCAAAGAAGAATTGGTATCGGGTAATCGGAAGTCTATATATACCATGCCTTTTGTGAGTGATTTAGGATATGGAGTGCACTTGTTTTAACTATCCTCTAGGAACTAATCAAACATATATTCAAAATTTTCTATCCCGACGAGAGAGGTCATTCAAATCATCCAGATCAACTGCTCGGTGTTGGGAGCCTTGTTCCCTGCTATGACCGCTCGGGTGCGCCGTTCCACTGATGCTCTTTGCGAACTCAAATACAACAAATAGAACAGGTAATATATTTGCCTATCTACTGGCCTCTGTGCAGGCCACTCGGCCGTCACATGCTTTAGGTGAGTGATGCTTTCATGTCTCTTTGCTTGCCTCTCTTACACTATAGCTAAGCATAGTCAATAAATCTCTAATTGGTGTGATTGACAGCGTGGTCCCTTATTCAGCGACAACTCTGATGCTACGTCTGCAGACGAGTTGTCCAGCGTTGTAGCTCCTTCACGATCGGCTGAAGAAGAAATTGCGCCCGTAAAATGTCACCCTTCGCTGCCAGCTGAAGAATGTGCGCCAGTTAAACGTCGACGTGCTTCGAAGAGGGTCCAGAGAGAGACGAAAAGAAACCAGTCATTGGCTGAAGTAGCCAGTAGTATGGGTTCTCGATGTGAAATACTGGCGTGTCAGTGACCGCATCACTGAGGCTCGTTAGTGCGAAGAGAATAGCCATCAGCTGATACAGCTAGTAGTATGTGATCCTATAGTAAATAAAATTGACGAAGGAATCGTCATGAACCCGTACAACTTGATGTGTGAGTCGAATGTAGAACATATATAGGAACTCTTGCATTAGCACGTCAGTGGCCTCATCAATGTCGCGTCACACCGCGTCACATGCGCGTCACGACCGCGGCAGGCGCGGCAGGACCGCGTCAAATTAGCTACGCCCAGCGCCACCTACAGTGGATATTCCCCTCCAGCAGGGTCGACTAGCTCAGTTTGGTGCAACTCTACGGTGGGTGAATCCGGCAGTGGTCACAACTTCCTCAATACTTCGATCATCCTTCACCGAACGAGCACACAATTGGTTGCGTCTCTTGCCAGTGATATTCTTTTGATTCCTGTACCTCGGTGTAAGGAATATCGACATCCTACGGCACTTTCAGCTATTGGACGAGTCATATAATTATTCGGCTTAGCTTTGCGCGCCAACTTGGCTTGGTTAGAACACTGTCTGGATTTACCATTACCTTATGAAATACACTCGATTCTACATTTCACCTTTGTGCGCTAACTGAGTAGCACCGATACAAGTCCAGGAGCAGCACTCAACACAAGATACTGAATTTCGCATGACTCCTTCAATCTTGGTATGCCACGCTAAAAACTGAACATGTCATTCTCTACTTCTATAACTTCCGCTGATCCTGGTTAGCAATCTCAATTCCCAGCACTTGGTGCAATTATACCAGCGTTTATCGTGCCGGACGGCCATCGACAACATGGAAATACACGTCCGGCACGGCCTAAACCCTCAATCTCTTCTCTCCTTCTCATCCGAACCCCATCAATACTCCCACTGATTCCGTCCACCGTCTGCCTTTGCTTACCACTCATTCTGAACCCTTCTCAACTTCCAATGTCGCATGCCGTTCGTCGTTCGTTTCGTCCCACAATCACACATAGCGGCCGAGAAGAACGACACATTAGACTGGAAAGTAGGTTACTCCACACTATGCATTTGACTCGTGATCCTTATGCTCGATTTACAGTCGTCAGTGGAAAGAATCTTCGAGTCCCTTCTCAGCGTATTCCCGCTGGCATTCACGTGTCCATCAATGTCGACTCGAGGGGACGCTGGAAATCGGCCCTCAATGTCCTGTCATTCGAAGAATCAGTAGTCTGGGGCGATACTGTGACCCTGTAAAGTCCTTTGTAACTTCAGGCAGGATTCGAGAACTGATCTTCGCTTTATAGATCATCGCGAGCGTCACATGCATTCTCCGTGGAGATAAGGGCATCCTATGAGGCCGATCGAATGCTAGGCAGTGGAGAAGTCATTGGGAAACTTCAAATGTCGTGGGATGAGCTACTCAACCATGGAGACGAACCTTTTGGTGAGTGATTGCTCCTCGTTCACGCACATATACTAACATATTGTAGATATCTCCTTCCCACTTGTTCGTGATGTCCATCCTTCCCTCACACTGAGGATTACCATTGTGCATGCTTGCGACAATCAAAACGGCGCACTGTCTAATGTGAGTGATGCTGGTCTCTATCCTGTTGGCTTTTCTGATAGAACGTCAACAGTTCCTCCTGGACTCCAAGATTGCTCGAGACACAGATGCGGGCCACACCAAATTTATCGAATACGTGACAAGCGGGAATGTCTCTCACTTGAATGCTGCTGTAGAACATTTTCAGTTGGTTCTGGACCAGTGTCCGGTCAGCCATCCAGATCACGCAGCAGCCCTTACCAACCTCGCATGGGCGCGCCTTCAAGGTTTCATCCGAAATGATCTTGAAGACATTGATGTCACCACTTCCCTCTTCCGCGACGCCCTTGCATTGCGGCCTCAGCACCATCTCGATTATCCCTTATCTCTATACAATCTCACCGAAGCGCTGACTTGGCGCCACATTAAGAAAAGCACTACTGCAGACATCCGCGAAGCCGCCCACCTCTATCGCGAACTACTGCCTCTCTGTCCAAACGGCACCTACCTTCGTAGCATCGCTGCAGGGCCAAATGGTGTCGATGATGTGATCGGCAGATGCAACAATCTTCCAAAAGACGCATCCGATAAAGGCATCCAGCTTCGAAGAGTCATTATCGAGATCTGTCCTCTGGACCATCAATTCCGTCCCAAAGCCCTCAACGAGCTTGCAGATGCAGTGGAAGCCCGCTTCAAACAGTGCGGCAGCATTGATGATATAGACGAGACTATACAGCTTCGTCGTGAAGCCTTGTCGATGTGCCCCGAGGGGCATGCCGACCGTGATAGTTGCCTGAACAACCTGGCCTTTTCACTCGTGTCCTGCTTCAATCACCAAGGCAAACCTAATGACCTTGATGAGGGCATCTCTCTGCACGAAGAAGCGCTGCGCCTGCGCCCTGTTGGGCACAAATATCGTGATTTCTCATTGGTCAACCTAGGGAGCGCCCTCATCACCCGTTCCGAGAAACGCAGGGACATGAATGACATCACTCGAGCTGTCAGCCTCTATCGCGAGGCATTGGCATTGCAACCACCTGGGCATCCACATCGTGACACCATGCTTAACAACCTTGCCCTCGCGCTCAAACACAGATATGACAAATTGCGTGTCATTGAGGATCTCAACGAGGCTATTGATCGGTACCAGGAATCCCTTCGGTTAATGCGGCTTGACAATCCTGAGCGCCATATGCATCTTTTCAATTTGAGCTCGGCGCTCTGCTTTCGTTTCACGCAGACTCAGGAGAATGAAGATGTCGACGAAGCCATTACTCTCTGCCAAGAAACACTGGCACTGCTGTCTTCACTGCACCCAGACAGGCATTTCAGCTACATGCGGCTGCAGCAGGCCTATTTGTGTCGTTACCAGATTCTACACGACCCTGCTGATTTGTCGCTCGCTATAGAGAACTTCAGACTCGCGTCAAGACATCCTACCCAAGGATTTCCTCGACGTATCACAGAGGCCATTTACTGGGCTGAACAAGCAGAAATCTTTCAACACGAATCTGCCCTTGAAGCATACCAAATATGTTTTGAGCTTTTCGACAGCCACGTGATGACGCGATCCTCGATCATCTCACGGCGTGAAGCTGCAACCGCTTTTGATGGTGCACAATCACTTCCTGTAGATGCAGCCTCATGTGCCATACGTCGTGACCATCTACTACGGGCAGTCGAGCTTGTGGAGCAGGGCCGTGGCCAGCAATGGTCTCTGGCATCTCGGCTCAGGACTCCAGTTGAAGACCTCGAGTCAGCAAATCCGACACTGGCGCACAATTACTTGGAGTTGAGCAAGCTCCTTTCCAATGCCGCCCAAAATAACTCTGCAACCATCACCGACAAAGCTATTGCTGATCGGGCAGCAACAGAGTACAGGAGACTCACAGAGCAGTGGGCAGCTGTAGTGGCTGAGATACGTGATATTCGGGTGTTCTCGCGGTTCCTCCTCCCACCTTTGTACGAAGACCTGCAAGCGGCAGCACGCCAGGGTCCGGTCATAATCCTCATTGCAAGTGAATACTCCTGCAGCGCCATCATCGTCCCGACGTCAGGAGACCCCCATCATGTTCCCTTGCCGTCTGTCACCCTCGCAGAGCTGACCAATCTCAAGGATCGCTTCGCCAGGGCAATACGACACGCGCGTGTCATGGGCCCAAAGGTGCCGCGGAACGATCTCATAGTCCTCTTGCGGACAGTATGGGACACGATTGTGCTACCCATCGTCAATGTACTCCAGCATGGTCTGCAATTAAAATTCCTCTCCCGAATATGGCTATGTCCAACTGCAGCTTTCACGTCTATTCCTCTCCACGCAGCTCACCCCTTTAAAACAAATGCAGATGGCTCCAAGGAGCCATGCCTCGAGGATCTCTACATATGCTCTTACACCCCGACACTCTCGGCTCTGGTCAGGTCAAGACAGTTAATGAAAAAGCGCGTCACTCCGTCCTTCGTGACAATCGGACAAGGTCAACCGGGTGCAGGGAAAGGGAAGGAACTCTTGGCTGTTGACAGCGAGCTCGAGCTTGTCCAGAAGCTTGTCCCAGCGACTGCCAATCGCACCACTGTTTCTGGGGACGCAGCCACAAGAGCAGGTGCACTCGAAGCTTTGCAGCAGAACACCTGGGTGCACCTTGCTTGTCATGGCAAGCAGGATCGTACGCAGCCTTACCATTCACATTTCGTCATGAGAGACGAACATCTTACGCTGCTCGATATCATGGAGAAGGACATTCCGCATGCCGAGTTCGCGTTCTTATCCGCTTGTCATACCGCCGTCGGCGATGAAAAGACGCCCGACGAAGTGATCCACCTCGCAGCTGGTCTCCAGTTTTCGGGGTTCAAGAGCGTCATTGGGACGCTGTGGGAGGTCGATGATTCTGTCGCACAACACGTTGTCGAAGCTTTCTATAAGAATATGTTCAAAGATTTGGAGGATGGTGGTGTCATGGACTGTACGAAGGCGGCCTGGGCACTCAACCGTGCTACGCACTCTGTGAAGACGAAAGTGCCGCTCGAGCAGAGGATGGTTTTCGTTCATATCGGTGTGTAGTTCAACATCAAATTACTACCGCCTGGTCCATATTCACAAGTTGTTGATCTACAATCGTCTTTCATCCTGTTGTAAAGATAACCTGATATATTCTTGCGCTCTAGCTATTTCATTTTCCTGGACTTTTATCGACTTACATGTTCACCAAAGTTGTTGTGTACTAGCCTTGTCTTCTGCCTGAGTACTTAGATGGTAGTCTGGGCCAGTCAAGCCGACTCGCGCCTTCCAGGGAGACTCGCTGTTGGCAATATTTCCGAGGGCCGCGATTTCTAATTTACAGCGTGTAATTTGCCCCTATCGAAGCTGGGAATGTGACCGTTGTTCTACCCGTCGAGTTAATGAAGTTGAGTTTCTCTCTACATGATTGCAGGTATCCACGTAGTTGACATGTAATCCATCACTAAGTAAAACCACACACCATACATCCATACATATGTCTAGACCGGATGTCGTACGAAGGATTGGTCATTCGGGCATGTATGACTCCGATGAGTATGTGTGCGATGCTATCCAAGCTTGGTTACACACATTTCGTACACGGTTTTATTGCAATCATCGCAAAGCATCGCGGGACCGAGTCATCTCAACACCATAAGAATGAGCGAAAGACAGTGCGCTGGGCCTCTGTGATCGTGCTGTCACAGCTTCGATAGCATCAGATGCAAGACATGAGCTACAGGCGATGTGCAGAACGAATTTTTCGAGCGTGAGGTATGCAGTATTTTCTATTTCATGATATAGTGATATTCAGTATTGTCACTCTTCAGTAAGCGACGGGAGAAAGAAAGTACGTGCCTCTGATATCTGGTTGATGATTGCTGGGTAATCCACTTGGTGCATGCCGGATTTCTCATAGAACATGATGTTTGTGATCACCTTTTGCTTTGCAAGTCGTTCGGGGGGATTGATGCCAATCAGCACGGGAATGACAAGATCTTTGACAGATACCCTCGCAGCCTGTTGCAAACTGTTTTGGCCCCTAGGCGTAATTACCTCAACCTCAAAATTATTCGCGAGTGAAATCTGCCTTGGAAGGCCGATGACGACGCGCACGACGTCCACATTCTCTCCAACCAGAGCAAACATTTTCTGAGTGTCTTCATGAACGAGTGCACGAACATCCGTATAAGATACCGAGAGTGTTGAGATGGCTTTGGTGAGATGTCCATAGTGGATGGAGTCTTTCGCATTGAGGGATTGGATCTTGTGTCTCGCGAACTACTCTTCCTTGTCCGCAAAGTATCAGTTCGTACGATGAACAACTTTTATAATTACACTCACCAGGTCGTATACATATCAAGTGAGGCATCAGCAGTTGTATCAGCTTGGCACGTTTTTGCGAGTGTCTCGAAGTTTGCAGCTCAGACGATAGAATATCAATGAGCCAACGAAGGCGTACACTTCTGGTCGAATGCAAAAGAAGTGCGGACAAAGAATTGGCTGATTCTGGGACGCGATGGTGGTGTACATTAACTCGAGGATCACTTGGAAATAGTAGACTTACCTGAAAACTCCGTCCTTTTTCAAATGAAAGGTCGTGGCGAATGATAGGTTCGAACATCGTGATCAAATAGCTCTCCTGCATATTCCAGAAATGTGTTCCTGCATAGTTTTGGAATGAGGCCGCTGTTTGGCTGTCGATGATTTCTCTCATAGCGTGAATTGTATTGTGAAACGCATCTGTCAGTGGTCTGATCATCATACCGTCACGTCCTAAGGCATTGAAATTTCTCTACACAGTTGATATCGACGTAGTTCAAGTTGACAATCGCGACTCAATCTGGATGCGGATATCTGCCGTGCCGGGAAATTCCGTCAGAAGTCGAACATCAAAGGTACACTCCGTATTCATTGTATGTGTCTTTTTGCCCATTACGTCCAAAGATTTACCACAACAGTACCCGCTTCTGCAGTAACTCCTGCCAATTTTTAGTCTCAAGGCACACCATCCCCAATAACCATGTCCACAGCCAAAATGCCATTAATATCATATTCCCATCATCTTCAAGGCTTCCCTACACAATGAACCTGCTTGCCTGTTTGTGCATTGCCACCGACAGTGGATATTCCTCTCCAGTAAGGTCGACTAGCTCGGTTGGATATTTCTCGGTGCAACTCTGCGGTGGGTGAGTCCGCCAGTGGTCACCATTTCTTTAGTACTTCTATCATCAATCATTGTTCACCGAACGAGCACACAATTGGTTGCGTCTCTTGTTATCCTTTTGATTCCTGTCCCTCGGTGTAGGGAAGATCGTCATCCCGCGGCACTTTCGGCTATTGGACGAGTGGTATATAATTATCTGCCTTATCTTTGCGCGCCATCTTGGCTTGATGAGAACACTGTTTGCATTTACCATTACCTTATGCAATGCACTCGATTCTACATCTTGCTTTTGTGCGCTAACTGAGTAACACCGATACGTATACAAGTCCAGGAGCAGCACTCAACACAATATACTGAATTTTGCATGTCTCCTTCAACCTTGGCGCGTTACGCTAAAAATTGACCATGTCATTCTCTGCTTCTATGACTTCCGTTGATCCTGGTTGGTAATCTCAGCGCTTGTTGCAGCGTCTATCGTGCCGAACGGCCCTCCACAACATGGAAATACACATACAGCACGACCTAAGCCCTCAACCTCCCTTCCAGCCGAACTCCATCCATAGTCCCACTCATTCCGTCCACCCTCCGTCTTCTTCTACCACTCATTCTGAGCCTCTCAAATTCTGATGCTGCGTGTCGTTCGTCGTTTGCTTCGTCCCACAATCCTGTGTGGTAGCCGCAAACAACAATACATTAGACTTGAAAGTAGGCCACTCCACACTGCTTTTGCATTTGGTTCATAGTCCTTATGCTCGACTTACAGTCGTCAGTGGAAAGAATCTTCGAATTCCTTCTCAGCGCATTCCCGCTGGCATTCATGTGTCCATCAATGTCGACTCGAGGAGACGCTGGAAATCGGCTCTCAAAGTCCTATCATCTGAAGAATCAGTAGTCTGGGGCAATACTGTGACCCTGTAAAGTCCTTTATAACTTCGGGCGTGATTTGGGAACTGATCTTCGCTTTATAGATCATCGCGAGCGTCACATGCATTCTCAGTGGAGATCAGGGCGTCCTATGAGGCCGATCGAATGCTAGGCAATGGAGAGCTCATTGGGAAACTTCAAATGTCGTGGGATGAGCTACTCAACCATGGAGATGAACCTTTTGGTGAGTGACTTGCTCCTCATCTATGCACATATACTAACAAATCGTAGATTTATCCTTCTCACGTGTGCGCGGTGTCCGCCCTTCCCTCACACTGAAGGCTGCCGTTGTACACGCTTGCGACAATCAAAACGACGCACTGTCTAATGTGAGTGATGCTTTTCTCTGGCATGTTAGCTTGTGCTGACAGAACACCGACTGCAGTCTCTCGTAGACTGCAAACTTAGTCGAGAGACAGATGCAGGCCACGCGCGATTTGCCAAATACGTGACGCGCAAGAGGGTCTCTCACCTGAACCATGCTGTGCAGCATTTTCAGTTGGTTCTGGACCAGTGTCCGGTCAGCCATCCAGACCGTGCAACAGCTCTCACCAACCTCGCGTGGGCGCGCCTTCAAGGTTTCATCAGAAATGATCTTGAAGACATTGATGTCACCACTTCCCTCTTCCGCGACGCCCTTGCATTGCGGCCGGAGCACCATCTTGATTATTCCTCATCTCTTTTTAATCTCACCGAAGCGCTGACTTGGCGCCACAACAAGAAAAGTACTGATGCTGACATCCGCGAAGCCGCCCACCTCTATCGTGAACTACTACCTCTCTGTCCAGACGGCACCTACCTTCGTAGCATTGCGGCAGGAGAAAATGGTGTTGATTATGTGATCAACGAATGCAACAATCTTCCAATAGACGCATCCGATGAAGGCATCCAGCTTCGAAGAGTCATCCTCGAGATCTGTCCTCTGGACCATCAACTCCGTCCCAGAGCCCTTCACTGGCTTGCACGGGCAGTGGAAGCCCGCTTTGAACAGTGTGGCAGCATTGATGATATAGACGAAACTATACAGCTTCGTCGTGAAGCCGTGTCGCTGTGCCCTGAGGGACATGCTGACTATGATACTCACCTGAACAACCTGGCCTCATCACTCGTGTCCCGCTTCCATCACCAAGGCAAACCTAATGACCTCGATGAGGCCATCTCTTTATACGAAGAAGCGCTGCGCCTGTGCCCTGTTGGGCACGAATACCGTGATTCCTCATTGGACAACCTAGGGGATGCCCTTGTCACCCGTTTCAACATACGCGGCGACATTGATGACATCACCCGAGCTGTCAGCCTCCATCGCGAGGCACTGACGTTGCGACCTCCTGGGCATCGACGTCGTGACACCACGCTTAACAACCTTGCTCTCGCGCTTGACATTAGATATGACAACTTGCATGTCATTGAGGATCTCAACGAGGCCATTGATTGGTATCGTGAATCTCTTCGGTTACAGCAACTCGACCATCCAGAGCGCCATGTAACTCTTCACAATTTGAGCTCGGCGCTCTGCTCTCGTTTCATACAAACTCAGGAGAATGAAGATGTCGACGAAGCCATTACTCTCTGCCAACAATCACTGGCATTGCTGTCTTCACTGCACCCAAACAGGTATTTCAGCTACATGCGGCTGCAGCAGGCCTATTTGTCTCGTTACCAGATTCTACACGACCCTGCTGATTTGTCTCTCGCTATAGAGAACTTCAGACTCGCGTCAAGACATCCTACCCAAGGATTTCCTGGACGTATCACAGAGGCCATTTACTGGGCTCGTCAAGCAGAAGTCTATCAACATGAATCTGCCCTTGAAGCATACCAAATGTGCTTTGAGCTTTTCGACAGCCACGTGATGACGCGATCATCGATCATCTCACGGCGTGAAGCTGCAACCGCTTTCAGTGGTGCACAGTCGCTTTCTGTAGATGCAGCCTCATGTGCCATACGTCGTGACAATCTACTACGGGCAGTCGAGCTCGTGGAGCAGGGCCGTGGCCAGCAATGGTCTCTGGCATCTCGACTCAGGACTCCAGTTGAAGACCTCGAGTCAGCAAATCCGACACTGGCGCACAATTATTTAGAGCTGAGCAAGCTCGTTTCCAATACCGCGCAGAATTCTGCAACGATCACCGACAGAGCTGCTGCTGATCGGGCAGCAACAGAGTACAGGAGACTCACGGAGCAGTGGGCAGCTGTGGTGGCTGAGATACGTGGTATCCGGGCTTTCTCGCGGTTCCTGCTTCCACCGTTGTACGAAGGCCTACAAGCGGCAGCGCGCCAGGGCCCGGTCATCATCCTAATTGCGAGTCAATACTCGTGCAGCACCATAATCATACCACCATCAGGAGCCCCCCATCATGTTCCCTTGCCGTCTGTCACCCTCGCAGAGCTGACCAATCTCAAGGATCGCTTCGCCAGGGCAATACGACACGCGCGTATCATGGGCCCAAAGGTGCCGCGGAACGATCTCATAGTGCTCTTGCGGACAGTATGGGACACGATCATGCTACCTAGCGTCGATGTACTCCAGCATGGTCTGAAATTAAAATCCCTCTCTCGAATATGGCTGTGTCCAACTGCAGCTTTCACGTCTATTCCTCTCCACGCAGCTCACCCCTTCAAAACAAATGCAGATGGCTCCAAGGAGCCATGCCTAGAGGATCTCTATATATGCTCTTACACCCCAACACTTTCGGCTCTGGTCAGGTCGAGACAGCTGATGAAGAAGCGCGTCACTCCGTCCTTTGTGACAATCGGACAGGGTCAACCAGGTGCAGGAAAAGGCAAGGAACTCCTGGCTGTCGACAGCGAGCTTGAGCTTGTTCATAAGCTTGTCCCAGTGACTGCCAACTGCACCACTATCTCTGGCGACACAGCCACAAGAGCAGGTGCACTCGAAGCTTTGCAGCAGAACACCTGGGTGCACCTTGCTTGTCATGGCAAGCAGGATCGTACGCAGCCTTATCATTCGCATTTCGTCATGAGAGACGAACATCTTACGCTGCTCGATATCATGGAGAAGGACATTCCGCATGCCGAGTTCGCGTTCTTATCCGCTTGTCATACCGCTGTCGGCGATGAGGAGACGCCCGACGAAGTGATCCACCTCGCAGCTGGTCTGCAGTTTTCGGGGTTCAAGAGCGTCATTGGGACGCTGTGGGAGGTCGACGATTCTGTCGCACAACACGTTGTCGAAGCTTTCTATAAGAATATGTTCAAAGATTTGGAGGATGGTGGTGTCATGGACTGTACGAAAGCGGCTTGGGCACTCAACCGTGCTACGCACTCTGTGAAGACGAAAGTGCCGCTCGAGCAGAGGATGGTTTTCGTTCATATCGGTGTTTAGTTCTAAGTCGTATTGCTGTTGTCTGGTATATATTCACTAGTTGTTGATCTGCGATCTTCTTTCATCTTGTTGTAAAAATGATCTGATACATTCTTGGGCTCTAGCTATCTGGTTTTTGTGTACTTTGTTGTATTTTTGGCCACTAGCATGTTTACCAATGTTCTTGTGTACTCGACTCGTTTGCAGCCTTGTCATCTGCTCGAGTGCTCAGATAGTAAGAGCCAGGCCAGTCAAGCCGACTCGCGCCTTCCAGGGAGACCGGCTGTGGGCAATATCCACGAGTCCCGCGATGTCTAGACTACACCGTGTAATTTGCCGACAAGTACGACTTGGGCCAGGACATCAAGATCGCCGCTTGGCAATTTTGGTCTTGGTGTCACTCCTACTGAGACCTCACGTCACGTCTCATAGGTGAACCTCATGCTCAAGGCAACCTTGGATAAAACTATCAAACAAGTCCATTGTTTCCCTCTGCACAAACGTTCAAAAAGGTTCTTGAAGATTTGAACCGTCTATGTGGCAACACCCATTAGACAAGCTCAGCGATTGCACATTCTCGTATCTTGTATTCTATATTTTATGACTGACTTCCGTGTTTTTGAAGCTTGACATGCATGTATAGCAGCTAAGTTGCAGATGCGCAATCAGCATTCCGCTAACACAGTAGCAGAAGTTTTGCAATCATTAGCATTTGATTCAAGATGTCCACTTTGTCGTAAACCCACGTTGGTATATGCGCTGATGAATTACCTATCAAGATATACTATACTGTGCCAGTAATCGTGGAGGGTCGGGATGAGGCTCTGAAAATGTCAATGAAGCAGAAGACGAAACATTGCTTCACTAATATTGTCCGACTGCGCTCTGAACAGGTACACAGGAAACCCAGAGCAGAAAACGAGCCCGCCACCCAGCTCGTCATATGATGTCGGGACATGAGATTGTTCCAGTTGCCGCTGCAGTGCCAGCACCTGTACGAGACGTCGAAGATGCCGTTGCAGTAGCAGGTGCTTGCTTCAATGACGACGAATTGTTCTGTGGGGCTCCATTGTATTGCTGCGTGGTATGAGGATTAAGAGGAGGAGAGGGCTTCTTTCTTGCGTGATAATTCCTCTACGTCGATGTAAGACTGAAAGAAGACACCTAAAGAAGAAAAAAGCACAGGCTTGCCGGCTGTTAATGGGACCTCGATTACTCGTGGCAACCAGATGGCTGCTCTATCTCATCTGCTAGCATACCTGGGACGTGATTTTGAGCCCCACTGTGAGGGCTGCGACTGGGGTGGGAGGGGTGACATGGTGCTGTGGTGTGATGATCGCGTGAATTCGAAGACGGTCAACATATTGGTAAAGGGAGCTGCTATATTGTTGACAAAGATCACGTACATCATCGAAAAATCCTTGAGGACTCAACTAGCACCTTTGATTTTCGGGGCTCATTGCCGTATAACATGGGGTAGGACTGGGGTGTCGATACTCAATGGCAATGAATTTGTCAAGAAAAACATGATGTCTAATTTGTTAACAATATTCTGCCATGAATATAGATCAGCAAGGAAGGCCGTTGACAAGACCTGATGCAACATACAATGAGCTGAAAGGATGAGCAAATCAATTGTCAGCGTGGTTGCGATTGAAATGTATGCGAGCTCACATTGTCCGACAGAGGGTCATCGAGATCAGTCTCATCGACGATAGTAAGGACATCCCATGTGTAGTATATGCAGCCGTTATAGCAGCCAGTGGTGGGGATGAGTGGTTCAATGGCGATATTCTATGTAAATATTCCACCACTCACCTGACGTTGTAGTGTATAACACTTGTAACCATCGTCTGTCGGGACGTTCATGTTAAGGGTTTCGACGTTCAGAACTGTGTGGAACACCAGAGTAGATGCGGATGGAATGACATGAATAGTTGGAACACTAACGTTTGCGTTGGTGATTGTAATTGATCAAACGATCTAAGCCGCACAAAATTTCAGCTCGACGTACATGGACCTATTAAAGATTTCAGTAACGAGTATTGCGTTTGATGATCAAACATTTGTTGTTGATGTATAGAATAACTTACTAGATGCGTGTCGATGTTCAAGCTTTCAAGTCCTCGACTAGAAGTCCTCTCAATGTTTGCCCGTTTGGCGAAGTATGACATCACACTAGATGGGCAAAGTCAAAAAGGTAAGGCCCTTCAGATAGAGATCGACAATTGAAGTGCAAAATTTTAAATCACTGAAAGTCAGATTCGAAACGACAAGTACAAAGGACATCGATCGAGATCTACCGCTCGGGAAATTCCGTACATCGACAAATCAGATCCAGGAGACTTGCAGTTCTTTGCTTCCATCGACGCTGTCTCCACCCACTCCGGCTCCGAGTTGACGTCAATCTTCACCGCAACAGTCCGCTTCTGCAACCCCTGCCATTTTTCAGCCTCAAGACACACCATCCCCAATAACTATGTCCTCAGCCAAAATGCCATCGTCTTCAAGGCTTCCCTACACAATCTACTTGCTTGCCTGTTCATGCAGCGCCACCTACAGTGGATATTCCTGTCCAGAAGGGTCGACTAGCTCAGTTTGATATCTCTCGGTGGAACTTTGCGGTGGGTATATCTGGTGGTGGTCACAACTTCCTTGATACTTCGATCATCGATCCCTCACCGAACGAGCACTGTGACAATTACTTGCGTCCTCACTTTAGATTCCTGTCCCTGTGGGGAAGATCGCCATCCCACGGCACTTTCAGCTATTGGACGAGTTGATACTATAGAATTATTTGGCTTGTCTTTACGCACCATCTTGGTACCGGTTAGAACACCCATTACCTTACGAAATAAACTCGATTCTATTTTTAGTCTTTGTGCGCTAACTGAACTAGGGTTCGGGAGAAAACTCGTTGTTTATTAACCGGGTGCTAATTAGCGAGTTATTAGCCTGCTAATAACACACTAATAATTCGATCCTAGAAATCACTATGCTAATAATGCTAAGAATTCCTGATGGCTACCTGTGTGTGATATATCAGAGGTACACCGTCAATCAGGTCAGGAATCGTGTTGGGAGGCTAAATTCTAATGACATACAATGAACTAGTTACTATATAATTATTTCTAATTTTCTAATTGGTGCAAGCCCTTGGCCCGCGCGTTCAAGGCAATTGCTTGTCTCGAGTCATCACAGACAGATTTGTCGGACATTGGCTTGTACTACTTTGCAATAGGAGCTACACTAAAACAAATCTTCGACAGTGACAACAATCCATTCTCGTCAGAAGAGTCTGGTCAGATTCGTGCAATCTTCAACTCTCGATTCCGTGAAGCCTTGTCTGAGGGTCCAACTGATGCTCCCATCTCTGCTCTCTATTTGCACCCTCGTAAGCAAAACAATACTGTCTCGGTTGCGATGTTAATAAGTATTACAGTTTATGTCAATAGCAAACTATTTCAAAAGAACTTGAACCCTCTCGCCCTCACATTCGTGCTTCCTGCACAAAGTGCGAAGACTATGTCTTCTGAATCATCCGGTCCTCCCATCCAAAACTACGCAGTCTTCAGTCGCGTACTCGTGTTCTTGAAGGTTCTTCTCGAGGGGGAGTGGAAGTCAAAAGATAACGTGATTCTCAAAAAACTAACTGGTCGTGAGGCTCAGCAATCATTCCTTCGGCAATTTGAACGTTACGCACGTGGTCAGTATCCATTTGATACCCCCCTTGGAGATGGTCAATCAACACTGTCATGGTGGACGCACTTAACAAGAATTCCTGAGGGAAATATCCTTGCGGTCAGTCTATTTGTTGTATACACAATCTGGTTCACTCACTCCGGTAAAGACCCTCGCTGTCAAGGTGTTTTCCGTCCGACCAAGCTCGATGCCAGAAGAGCGTACCATGTCGGTATTCACGCGGATGAATTCTGCGCTGCGAAATCGTCAAGATGTTAGTACACTTGTGAACATGACACAGATCCGGCAGTGGTACATGTACGATTCTGCTGTAAGTAAACCCCCAAGTTATTTTGGCTCATACTCACACAAGCTTAGTCCAAACATACAGAGCGTCCAACCATCAACTTTTATGACCTCGACGCCCAACTGTTTGAGTCTGGAGTGAAAGTGGGCAAACGGCACCACGATACAAGGAACAGCTTGCTGTTGACTGAAAGTGCTGGGGGAGATGAAGAAATTGAAGATGACGAGTCCAGTTCTTGGTTGGACAATGCAGAAGAGAGTTCCACCACACGCAATGATGCTGACTTCGATGTGGATTCCGAGATAGACATGAGCGCAGAGGGTTTGTTGGCGGTATTGGCAGAGGCAAGTCCTGGTGGCACACACAAAGGGAAGGGAAAAGCCAAGGCTGAGGAGATCGAGGGGAATGACAACGTCGATAACGAGTGGCCGGAAGTATGGGAATGAGCCGCTGGCTGATTAGCTTGGGTCATTAGTTATCTTGTTACCTGCTAAAAACAACGTCACGTGACTGGCTAAAAAGCGGCTAATAATCCGCTAGTTAATAGTGGGACTCAAAATAACTTTCAAAACTTTTTGGAAACTCGGCTAGAGCACGGTTAAACCTTCCAACTCTGTCAACAACTCGGCCTCGATTGAAAGTCAGTCCGGCATGGAGCAACGGAGTTTCAAAACATGCCTGCCATTCGCCAACGTGTTCGTCGTTCTGCACGACTTCGAGCCAACGCTCGAGTACGCTCACGGGTAATGGATCCACGAGCATCCACCTCCGAAGGACAATCCAAGGGTTCTGCAGTAGCACCAGGGCCCAAGATGTCAATTCAATGGCAAAGCGAAACTGCCCTCACTGACGCCCTTGTGAACTTCTTAACCACTCACCCCTCTGATTGTAGGATCTTATTCTATTCAGATGGGAAGAAAAAGATGGCGGATGTTGATGATAACCCCTCGGGCAAAGACAAAGGGGATATTCACGGTGCCATCGCCCAGCTCATTTTTGCGAATCACGTCAAGTACGGCGCCGCATACCACCAGAATCAGAAGAAATTTCGCAATTCAGTCTCCAATCAGATCTCAGCGTAAGTGCTCTCTTATTTTTTCGTGCTCACATACGCTAATGAGATACATGAAGACTCAGAACAAGATACAAGAAGCACAAGGGCAGGTTCACTGCCACGGGCGCTGGCGTCGTGCCACTTGATGGGCAGTCTGCACAAAATCTCTTAGGTGAGTCCCTCATGCCTTGTTTTCGGTCTGCGGCTGATTTATTTTTGTAGAACTCGTTCATGCAGACCTTCCATGGTACTCAGATCTTGATTCCATCTGGCATAACAATCCTTCCATGGCGGCCAAAACTTACTCCTCTCAGCCAGGCGTTGATCACGCTGGTGCGCTATATTCGCTTGTCCAACCGCATGGCAGGGCTGGTCCCTCAATGCACTTTGGCACCACCGCTGGGGCTGGTCCCTCCATACCGGCTGCTCAGTCCTCCCATGCATATCCATCCCCCAATGTGCGTCCACCCTCCAATACATATCCGCCCTCCTCATATTCACTGACCTCATCCGTCAACGAGCTGTCGAACGCGAACATTCCCAACAGGCTTCCCAGAACGCCTGGTTTTCCCTCCTCTGCATACATACCCCCCTCCCCATATCCTCCACCAACCTCATCCGTCAACGAGCCGTCAAACGCAAACATTCCTGAGAGGCTTCCCAGAATGCCTGGCCTGCCCCCTAACGAATATCCAGCCCCTAACGATTTTACGCCCCCCAATGCACCCCCCCCGCAAAACTTATATACTGGTACTTCCCCTTGCCCTCCCCTCCACCTTCCCGGACTCCATAACTCGCCCGATGTCAACATCCGTCGCGATTTTGGAGCTGCCGATGACGACGACGACGACGACTTATATTCAGAGGGCGCGGGCCCATTTTCCGCACCCCTCGGAAATGCACTAGACCATGTAAATAGCGATGACATGATTATAATGGACCAGGATGCTCTCGAGAGCCCTCCCCGAGCTACGGGGAAGAAACGCCAGCTCCCGGCATCTCCATCTCCTCCTCCCTCGCCCCCCCACCCATTCGAAATGCCCTCGAAGTCGCCAGCATCATTTTATGACAGTCGTGCAGCATTTGGTGCACAGAGGCCGTCGAGCCGTGGGGGGCGACGCAAACCGTCGTTGGAGATGTCCCGCAGCATCTCAACACCCTCATCGACGACTCGCAACACTACCCCCTCGTCGGATTACCGTATGTCGCCTACCCCTCGGACCTCCCTGCTGAACAGCGCAACGGGCTCGAAGAAGAAAAAAGCAAAATCGGATATTTTGCAGGAGGTAGACCACGTTCGGGATGAGATCGAGAGTATGCATTCTGATGCAATGTCACGCCACGATAGCAAGCATCAACGCTTCCTTGCGAAGCTTGATGCGAAGAGCGAACATAATCGTGACTCGAAGAAATATGAGTGGCTTCGCGGCTCCCGCGAGCATGAAGCCTCTCAAGCCACTGTCTCCCATCAACGTCTGCAGGAGAATCAAGATGCTGAGATTCGCCTTCGTGAGACGGATATTCGAGTGCATCAGGCACATACATTGGCGCTTGACAAGGAGGCCGAGACGCTTCGGCTCAAGATACAGTTCCATCAGATGACGCAGGCCAGCAAGACCCCAGCGTTAGGTGGGGCTGTGTGATTCGTCGTGTTGTCGTTGAGTCGAGTCGTCGTGTTGTTTTGTCGTTGTGTCATGTCATCGCTTCGTCGTTGTTTCGTTGTGTCGTGTCATCATTTCGTTGTGTCGTGTCAGTGTTTCGTCGTCATCATGTTGGTACATATATATTTTGTACATCTAGTAGTAGCACATGTCAAGTAGTACATGTCAATGTGATCCTTGTCCTGCCCTATGTTGTGCATCAGATTAAGTCCTCATTCCTTCCTTCATTGGTACTGCTCTGAGTCAAATTGATGTTACATAGGTACATATATATGTTGTACATTTGGTAGTAGCACATGTCAAGTAGTACATATCAATGTGATCCTTATCCTGCCCTGCGTTGTGCATTAGATTGAGGACTGTCAAAGAGCTCATCCATCAGTCTTGCACGTGTAACCTGACCTGGAGTGCCCTCATAATTCCTGTCACCAACTACTTCATCACCATCTGGATCCTCAAACTCTTGAGCAATGAAATCTTCACCCTCTACACGAGCCCACTTGAGAGAACTCTCATATGTTCCATCCTGTTTGCGATGATCGGTTTCAAAGCGGATGATCATGTTGTGCAGGATGATACAACACTTGATCCAGTGCACAGCAAAATCAAGGTCTTTCTCTCCCTGAATCCTAAACCGGAGCTCTCGAAGGGACTGGAACCGTCCCTTCAAAACAGCAAATGTGTGTTCAACACGAACACGAATCTAATTAAATGTATATCAATTGAAAACCACCAAAAAAACAAAAGAATACCTTAGAGAGGTGATAATTAAATGTCTTCTGGTTCTTTGTCAGCCGTCCATTACGAGGCTTCTTGAAAGGGGCAATACACCATGGTTCCAATGGATAGGCACTATCTGCCCAAACCCAATGACCATCAGGCAGAAGATCAGCATGCTCTTCATAGAGGCGAGTAGATCGAAAAGCAAATGCATCATGGACACTCCCAGGATGACCAAGAGAGTAGTCGACAATCAGGAGGTTGTGGGGCAAAATGACTGCCTAGAATTAAATTAATTTTTGCACATGAAGATGAAATAAAAAAATACCTGACAGCCAAGAGAATACTTAGACTTCCTATCATAAAATGTCTCACCATAATAACCAGGTTTTGTGAACAAATCCATGGTTGAGCCATCAACAGCTAGAAAGCCACCTCTCCACTCTGGACAAGTACGTGACTCAGCAAATTTCTGAGCTAGGTCCTTATCCTCAGAGTCACCTGCTGGGAAGCAGATAAACTGATCATGGGCATCGAGCACCGCGACCATCACACGATTAGTGCAATTGACCACTGACCCAACACTCACACCAGCCCATTGGGCAACATCCTCAAGAGAAATGGCATTGCCATAGTGGCCTGCACGATTCATAAAAATGGCAAGCTGGATGGAGACAGGGAGCTGGGGATTGTTAGACTGGTTCTGGAAGATAGGGTGATTAGAGATATGATCAAGGATATCATCAAAGATCTCTGGATCAACACGAAGTTTCTGCCGAAACAAGTGAGGGCGGTGTTCCTCATGGTGAACTAGCATATGAAGCTGGGGTGCTCGTGGAGGAGGCTCATGAGGCTTGTGGAGTACACGTGCCAACATGATCTCATCACGAAGAGCAGCAATGGTGTCTTGAAGCCTGTCATAAGGCGCAGCGATATTATCGGATTCATCACTGGAAGAATCTGAAACCCCTGTCATAGGGGAGAGGGGGGATGAGGGGCTAAGAGACAGACTGATGGTATCATCATCGTCTGAAGTCGAAAGCGAGTCCAAGTCAGAGTCGGTATCAGACTCAAAGTCTGACCAGTCATCAAGGATATCATGATACTGCAGATTGGCTAATGAAAGAGCAGCCTGATCAACAGCATTCAAGAGTTCTTTACGTGTGGATTTATGAGGCATGGTGTTGGGGAGTGTAATCTCTTATCAGCTTGTCCGATCTCCAACTGATTGGTCGGAGTTTAAATCGGAGTTTAAATATCCGCCACCATCAGCGCGTTGACTCCTTGACCTTCACCAGACTGTCGCTAACATTCGCCAAACCGATGACCATCTCCCATTTGCTGACCCACTGGTAGATACACTGTAAGTTGGATATGCTTGTCCCCCCGCTCTCGTTCACGCTGACCATTCTCGAGCAGATCTCAATCTTTTATGCAATCCTTTGACCCATCTTAGCAGAGCAGAGGGAGAGCTTTGATTCCCTCTACATTTCCCTCCGTCGATACTCAATTACATGTCAGCGCATTCATTAGTTAGGAATATATTTGTTTTGGCCGTAGTGCATTGAAATCATTGAAATCCTTCTAAGTGTTTCGGAGTCCGCTGTGTTATGCCGCGTGTGCCGCAGCTGTTGGATGTTATTCTAGCCGAGTTTCTTGACAACTCTAGCTGGTGTTGGAAGGTTTAGCCGTGCTCTAGCCGAGTTTCCAAAAAGTTTTGAAAGTTATTTTGAGTCCCACTAATAACTCCCCAAGAGCCACCTGGCTAAAAAGCAGGCTAATAATTCGTCAATTAATTTTATCCCGAACCCTATACTCGATGTCGAAAGCGAGAATGATCTAAACTGTTGCTGAGCAAGAATCCATTAACATTGTGTGCACCTGAAATGGGTATTTGTAATAAGGGAATTACATCGCGCGTACGTACGTACTGTCAGTGAAATCAAAGGAATTGCGATGACTTCATCTACCTTGTATTTTTCAAAGGGGCATTCACATACATTCTCTCAATTTTCGCACGTTACCTGAAGCATTGTGCTGGGTATGAACATTGACAACGTTGACGGGTACCCGTGGACAGCACGAATGGAGTAACCCAAATAACTTGTGGAGCAGGTGAACCGAGAGTGTATGGAGGCCATGGGTAATGCAAGGAAGGTGTGCCGCGATGCCAGGTGTCATTTCGTTATGACGAGTTTAACTTGTTTACAGGGTAACATTTGCTGATCCATCAGCAGGTTTGATTGTGCTACAGAGTGCTACAGAGCGCTCTGTAGCACTCTGTAGCAAATTACGTGTCCCTGATGAGTCCGAGAGGCCCTGTGCATCGCGCAGCGTGATTAATACCATCCCTTGCGCAATCCTCATTGTCACCCTCGTCAGCGGTCTGTTGAGATAGGCCCCTTTACCTCTTCTCACTCGAACTACTCGTCTTGTTAGGTACGCCGATCCTATTTAGTTTATTTATCTCTTCTCACTCGAGCTACTCGGCTCGTAGCAAGCATTTTGCTCATACAATAGGTACAGCTTGGAGTTGTTTGTTCTCCGAATCCATGGGGGCCCCTTGCTCTCACAAATTTCGCTGGCTAAATCCTCGCCGCGTCTGCGTCCCACGAGATCTGAGGCATGAGTGAGTACAATTAGAATTCAAAAAGCTTTAAAATCTGTAGGGGGGCGGGGTCCGGGGCGACAAATTCATACATTGCCCTTTTAGGATTACTCACAAATCTCCACTTACCGTGCAGCTGGCTCCATTCTGCAGCGCTATTCGCCCCTGCACTTCGGTTTACTTTCGCTTCCTTGCCTTGTCTATATAGGCACTGGTTTGGACGCTTTGTGACAAATGGAGTGAGCCCGACACTAGTGCTCGCCACATGGACAGCACCGCCGAACGGTATCTCCTTGTGTTTCCACGTTGCAGCAATGCTAGATTTTGCTTCTCAGCACTTACTTCAACTAATCAAAGGTCTTGAGGCGGGATAAAATATACATCTTCGTCATGCCAATTTTATCGGCACAAGCGCTGCAAGACGGTATATCATAATCTAACACGAACACTAGATCGTTATAGCCCACAAGATCTCCCACTCACTCACACTCACTCACACTCATCCCTCGAATATGATTCTGGTTTCAAGCGATCCCAGTTTGTGGCCGTTCATCAGTTCGCGTCTTTTTTTTTGGAAAATGGATAGGTTCGTCGCTTTAAGACGTCTCAATCTAACATTGACTTGCGCTTCCGCAGTCGCCGCCGGCGTCGTGGTGATATACGATTGGGGTGAGTAAGACAATGTTTGAACGTCGCTGATAATCTCATGATATTTTCAGTACTAACACTCGGACAAGAGGTGGGTCGGTGCTATTGCCGGAGTAGCCAAATCGCTAAGCTAATGGCGTCATAGATTGAACTGATCTGGGTGTGTGACAGAGTCCCGTATCAGAAGAAAAACAGGAGAATATAACGAATTCACGATAGAGGCAACGCTGGTCTCTCATGACTGTGTCGTACCTGGCGGTTCGTACCTCATGTTATATTATACTTGTGCTGACTGAAAAATGTTATAGATACGCTATATTGGAATATCGTATTTTGCGTATGTATTGAGGCCAAGAAGTTAGTGCTGTACTAATACCATCTCTCATGATCAGTATCAACGTTCTGCGTATGTCTCATATGCACTGTGTTCGATTCTTCTGACCAGCGGTACATAGGAAACATGACATTGGTCCTGCTGACAGATGCAGTGAGTATTCCGCAACCATCTAATTCCCATCCAATTAACTGTACTCAAATGTAGGGGTGAGTAAGATTCTGAATATCGATCTCGGCTCAACATGATAACTCAATAGGTGTGAGTCGAAATGTTTGACCCTAGTACGAGGGTGAACAGTAATTGGATGTTTCAGGCAAAATCATAGGCTACACAATAAATACGACAAATATGGCTGTATTTGCCATGTTGGGCGGTGAGTTACCCTGCTGCAACACCTCAGTGTTATGGACTCGACTAAGACATCATGCAAGTCATCATGATTGCTCGGTTACATGCCATGTATCAGGGATCTAGGACGATTCTTTTTTTCCTTGTCATTATCTTCCTGGCCATTAACACCGCCTACGGAGCAATTACCGCAATAGCACTCAAGCCTTCTGTAGGGGGTAAGCTTTACTTGTTGACCTGAGGAATACAGCTCATTAGACAAACACTAGAGGAGCTGATACTCTCTGGTGCATATATATGCACTATCGCATATGAAGGCGATGCCCAGCTTCTGGCCTCAATTAATTGGATACTCGACATTATTTGGGAGGTCCTCACACTGTGTCTTTCAGTCTGGATTGCTGTAAAACACTTCCGTGACCTGCGACGATTCGGCCCATCGACAGGATCGACCATCGGGGACTGTTTCAAGGTGCTGATAACATCTCACGTGCTTTACTTTGCAAGGTGAGCTTGTAATGCGCATGTGGCTATCTTTCTCTGCTCAAGTTCCGCACGTGCTAGCTTTGTTTGTATCTCGTGCCTCCAACTTGCTCATCTCGCTCTGATGTTCAAGGTGGGCCGACCCGTCGCTGACATCTACTTGTAACAACTCCTCACCAATTTCGTAGGGTTCAAATTCTATTGGAGCTCAGATGCTCTTTGGTGTTTTTCAAGTTGTATTGGTCGTACAGATGTTTGTGCTTGGACCGCGCCTCATCCTTAGCGTTCGAGAATACCACGCAAAACTTGTGGCTAACTCCGACGCAGAAACTAGCATGAATTCGATTGTCTACTTGGAATGTGTCCATGTATCCACTAGTAGTTCTGTATAGTAGGGAAATGATTTCCGAGTACTTGTTTCGCATGGAGGTATCGTGGATCTTTCGTGACGGTTCGATTTGCCGTTATACCGTGTACATCTTTCAGTCTGCTATATTCAAGCTATATTTACCGTTGTATCTAACATTACAAGATAAGAAGCAAGATGATAATGATAATGGGACTGTGTAGGCGATGACTGCAGCGACATTACATTGCACAGGTTACTATCTAGTTAGGCTGTCCAATAACTGACCATGATTGGGACTTGGTGTGTATCTTAGGTCGCTGCAATTTATCCTAGTTTGTGCTGCACATTTTAAAATAATTCAATGCCCAAGAACAAAATGTGGAAACCATCCATCCAAAATGCGTACGGCAGACAGAATGGTTCGAGGTGACCTCTACATCGAAGAATAAACTTTATAATTTACATAATTAAGCACCGCGACAAGCCTGGAATAAACAAAACGACTGCTCTTGCTCCCTGCACACTCCCCACCAATCGCAAATAATCATATCGAGCATCTCATGCACTACACGCTACTGCTAGTTGACACATGGACACGCTCCTCAAAGGCAATTGAAGTCATAGCGGTTGCTGTATCAGAGTTGGCCACGAGCTCAGCGTGATATTCTCGAACGCCAAGGATCAGGCGGGGTCCCAGTACAAACAACTGCACAGACAGGAATATCTGAGAGAAACCAAAATATATCTGAGATTCCAGGGAATATAGGTTCTATAGAAATAATGAGTCATTGCCGCACGTAGAGGTCGGTGAGAGAGCGGCATACCGCTGAGATCGTCGGAGAGAATGCACCGATCTGGAAGCAAGAGATAGCCAAAAAGCTAGCACATGCAGAACGTGAGTGGAAAAAGAGAACTGGATTCAAATCGTGACCTCACCTCACAAAGTAACTCACGTGAGTTTTCATCAACACCGTGAAACAGTCCCCAATAATCCCACTTGTTGAGTGCTGTCGTAGCTCACGGAAGTGCTTTACAGCAATCCAGACTGCGAGACACAGTGTAAGGACCTCCCATACAGTACCAAGTATCCAAGTCATGGAACTCAGAAATAGAGAATCTCCCACGAAGTTAGCCGTGCACTCATAGGTGCCGGAGAGAACGAATTCCTCTGGTATTTTTCAATGAGCCTGATGCACCTAAACATTTCACGCATAATTAAAGCTTACCCCCTGTAATCTGCGTCGCCAATATTGCGGTTATCACTATATTGGTGATTGTGATGGCCAGAAAGATGACAACGACAAATATCAGCACCTTTCTGGATCTCTGATACATGGCATGTAATCGAGCGATGATGATGACTAGCATGATGTTGCAGTCAAGTCGATACCACGGAGGTGTATAGCTCACCGCGCAGTAGAACCTGTACAACGACACCCATCCAATCAAATGCGTGGTACATGGTAAGGCCTGATAAATCCAGTAACATTAGGTATTAGCTTCGGAAGATCACAGGTTCGAAACAAACTCACAACTGTGGAAGTTTGGTGGGAGTGGTTACGTTGAATCGACGAGTTGTTCGAAAGTCTCACTCACCCCTGCATGGTAGTTCAGTTGTTTTTGTAGGAATGGAAAGCATCAGTGTAGAATGCTCACTGCATCTGTTGTCGAAATTGTTGGAACACTGACTGTATGCCGTCCGTTACAAGAAAGAAACATAGTCTATTCGAGGAGACATACTTAAAATGTTGATCCTGATTGTGAGAGATGGGTAAATGAGAGCAACATCAATGGCTTAAACTTCCAAACGTACACAACATATCCTATTCCAGCATAGCGCACCTAGGATATTTTGAAGTCAGCAAAGCTTAGACTTGCTCAGTGTGGATATTGAAACACAAGATACATACACTGAGGTACAGAAAGGTCATCAGAGACCAGCGTTGCCTCTGCCGTGAAAAAGTTATATTTTCACGCCGTTCTTTCGACGCGAGAGACCGCTCACCCAGATCAGTTCAATCTATACCACAATTCTAAGCAAATTGGCTGCCCCAGTAATGGGTCGACCTACCTCTTTTCCGAACGTAAGTCCTAGAAAGATCATAATGGCAGTGGCTCTTTCATACTTAATGTTACTTACCCCAATCGTAAATTACTCCGACAAATTCGGCAACTACGAAATGGCAGTGAACGTCAGTCACTATTATCATATGGCTGACACTCCACGAACCTATAAAATAGCTGCTAATAAGGTTCGCATTGATGAATGGCCACCAACTGGGATCATTGGAGACTAGGGTCATACTATATTAGAGGATAGGAGTGAGCGAGGGGGGAACTTGATGGACGTATAACGATTGCATTCGTGCTTGATATACCACAATCTAGCGCTTGCATCGCCAAAGTGAGATTTGAGAGATGCTATCGGATTGATCCAAGTAAGTGATTCAGCATGAATTCCAATAGAAAGACAATGAGCATCCAGGGATACCGATGGGATCATCAAGGTGAAAGTTGTTGGTGAGATCGCAAGGCAGTAACTCGCACGAAATGTTTGAACCACGTCAACGATCAATCAGAAAACTGTTCGTGAATTTGGTAACGTGTTATACAGTCCGATCTTTGGGGTGTTCTTGGCATTGTTGGTTTCCGCCCAACAATGTAGAAGATCATGGATTTGACACAGGTTTGAACAACGCCCAAGTACTAGTTGAGAACAAGGTCATTAACGCTTTTCAAATTAATTCTACTCACTCAGCGATGCCGATGCTTAATCACAACGCGAGCGAAAATCTACGACCTTTCTTCTGATTCATGCACACGCTGATAAAATGCGACCACAAGTACGTGCATGCGTCGTATCCAATCTCCAGTCATGAAATATGATCGATGTGTGAGGCAATGAGGGCAGTCGTACAAAGTGGGAGGTAGTGCCAATCTGAATGGGGCGTCTGGGGCAAGATGAGCGGAAGTCAGAAATCTTGAACAGATTACCTTCAGCATCCATGTGCATGCCATATGAGCTTGCGTGGGTCAAAGTAGATGACCTGCTCGGTGATTCTAGGCTGCAGCAGCCCTGAAAACTCCTGTAATGTGTGCACGGGTAGAAGGTTCGGGCCACGAGGAATCGATGCCGAAACCATGTCGATGATCTAGTAAAAGATGCTGCTTATACTAAGCGACATCATTCTCAAGAACAAATGCACTTACACTCTTTACATATCCTCCTCCTCCAATAAATGACTTGGATGAACGTGATAGCAGGTTAACCACTGTGCCGCATGTCATAGTACCATCACCGCAGATTGCAGGCTCTCCAACCAAATCGGCACCGTACCTGCCAGGGGAAACAAAAGTATGTCTGCACACCAACAAAGCGCACGCCGCAGACAGAGTCCAGACGAGGACGCTGGGATAAACCTGACCAACACTCCACCCAAAAGGCATGGTGATCTTGTATCTTATAATTAGCATTCCCGCTACCTTAATAATATTCCTCTTTTGCTTGATTTCGCATCGCGGTGCTTACTCCGACCAATTTCAAGGGCCTTGAGACTAGTGTGCTGAGACGAGCATCACCATGCCGATTTTGGCGATACAAGCTATATAGCACGAACACTAGATGGTTATAACCTTCAACATCCACCACTCGCCCACACCCATCCCTCGAACATGACCGTAGTCTCAAATGATCCCAGTCGGTGGCCGTTGATCAGTTCGAATATTTCTTGCAACTATTGCATGGGTTTGTCGTATGAGTTGGTGATGTCTCAATCTAACATTGGCTTGCTATTTCATAGTTGCCGCAGGCGTCGTGATGGTATACGATTGGGGTGAACAGGATAGTGTTTGAAACCCGCTGACATTCTCATGATATATTTTTTCCAGTGCTAACACTCGGACAAGAGGTAGGTCGATGTTATTGTTGAAGCAGCCGACTCACTGATAATGGTGTCATAGATTGAACTGATCTGTGTGAGTGATAGAGTCCCATACAAGAAGAAAAACAGAAGACAACGAATTTTTGGCAGAGGCAACGCTGGTCTCTGATGACTGTGCTGTATCTCGTTGTTCGTACCACACATTATGCTATAGCGTGGTTGTGCTGACTCCAAAATGTTCTAGATACGCTATATTGGACTGCCATATTCTGCGTACGTGTTGAGGCCAATAAACTATGCTAACAACTCATCTCTGACAATAATTAGTGCCAATGTTCTGCGTATGTCTCATATGCACTGTGTTCGATTCTTCTGACCAGCGACACACAGAAAATATGCCATTGGTCTCGCTGACAGATGCAGTGAGTATTCCGCAACCATCTCATTCCCATCCAACATATTAATGGATACATTAATTTGTAGGGGTGAGTATGATTCTGACCATTAAACCTGGCTCAACATAATGACTTATAGATGTGAGTCGGAGTGTTTGATCCTAGTACGAGGGCGACCACCAATTAGGTATTTCAGGCACGACTCTGTACTACGCAATAAATGGGACAGCTGTGGTCGTATCTGCCACGTTGAGCGGTGAGTTCGCAGCTGCAATACCTCAGTGATATTCACTCTACTCAAACACGATGCAAGTCATCATGATTGCTCGGTTACATGCTATGTATGAGAGATCTAGACTGATGCTCATCTTCCTTGTGATTGTCTTCTTGGCTGTAAACATCGCCTGCGGAGTAATCACGGCAATAGGACTGAAGAATGTTGTAGGGGGTAAGCTTTGCTTTATTTGTTGACTTAAAAGAACACAGCTCATTGGATGAACACCAGAGGAGTTCATACTATCTGGCATACATGCGTGCAATATTGAATTGGAGGGAGACGATCGGCTTCTGAACGCAATGGTTTGGATCCTCTACACCGGTTGGGAGGTCCTCGCACTGTGTCTTTCAGTCTGGATTGCTGTGAAACACTTCCGTAACCTGCGACGACTCGGCCTATCGACAGGATCGATCGTAGGGGATTGTTTCAGAGTGCTGATACAATTTCACGCACTTTATTTTGCAAGGTCAGCTTGTAATGCGAATGTGGTTATATTTTTTTGCTCAAGCTCCGCACATGCTAGCTTTGTTTGTGTCTCTTGCCTCCAGCTTATCTGTATCTCTCCAGCGTTCGTGGTGCGCCGACCTGCCACTGACATTTGCTTGTAATCGCTGCTCATCATTTCTATAGAATTCAACTTCTATGGGAGCTGAAATCCTCGATGGCGTTCTTACGATTTTGTCGGTGGTGCAGATGTTTGTGCTGGGTCCACGCCTCATCCTTAGCGTTCGAGAATATCATGCAAAAGTCGTGGCAGAGTCCGATGCAGAAACTAGCATGAGTTCGATTGTCTTCCAGGAGCGTGTACATGTACCAACTAGCAGTACTGTGTAGGAAAATGCTTGCCGAGTGTTTTGCATAGACTCTGGGGATATTTGATCAAAGATCTGTCGCGGTATTTATTTTAGTTGTGCTGTTTCGAAGTATATCTAAGATGAGGTTTATGTAGACAAACCCATTTCTTGCACTACTAGAAGTCAGTGAACCTCTCTTGCACTGAGTGGCAAGCTGTACTATCCGGAACGCCTGGTAACAAACACAGTCGTTGATGGTCAATACTGAAATACAACGAGAATTGGTATACTTGCCTAGATAGCTGATTCTACACGTTTACTGTCTGGGCACACAGATAATGAAGTGTCTGTGAAGCACGAAGCCAAGATGGCTAATAGCCTATCGGTCTGAGATATGTTGGATACGGCGCTCGTGTGTTTTATTGTAGCTGGATAGCGCACAAAGTCCAACTCTGTACTAAATAGACGTACGGTGAATCAGAGGAGTGGAATGATAAAGTAGGCTAATCAAGGTTTCGATTAGACACACAAACTTGAAGGGAGGGCAGGCAGAGGCGTACTTGTAGAGAGGATTTGTCAAATGTATCAGGAATCAGATCTCCGATTTAGCTACCACACAGCCACTAGAGTGGTAAATGTAGTCTCTAAATGAACTCGTCACTGATGAGGGCTGATGGTCCCTCCCCACGTTGTCTACCTTTGACGGCGCTTGTGAGCCGAGCCCTTTCTGTTGAATGACCGAGGGTCGTGGACGACGGCAGAACTGGCGAGACATGTGCCCATCACATATTATCCATCTGGACAACAAAGAAGTAGTGAAGAATCGTGCGTGAAGAGTAGAAGGATATCACATGGCACGTGTGAATGACGAACGCAAAGCGTGGCAGTGAAGACGCGGCAATTGTACCAATCTCACTTGTGTTGGGTTGCAGGGTGTGACATAGTGTGACAAAAATGTGAACTCTTGAGACAATCCTACTCTGCTACACGGTAACTCTCCGCTAGATTCAATTCTTCATATCTCGAGAAAAAAACTAGCAGGCATTGTATTTTCAACACAAGGCTATCCAACGGTAAACGAATTATACTGTTTGGCCGAGGCGTTGAGGAGCTATTGTCGCCGCAAAAAACAAACGCGAGCTCTGTGACCGTCTAGTAATGCGTCTTCGGTTGCATCAAGGTATGTCAACATCATGTTGATGCCACCACCCTGGGGAATTTCCGACAGACATAGAGGCAAAATTTGATGATACCCGTAAGGCTCTGTACTATTTGATCTTGCATGTGGTGATCTGAGGCCTGCATTCTATTGAAAAAGGTCACCGTGCTAATTTAGCCACCGACCCTGCTTGCCAATTGCTGTCTCCTCGACAATGCAAAACATTCCCCATGTGTGAAAGTAGTGGGCAATTTTGCGCTGATTATTGCGACGCTCGACAATATATTGCTTTAAATACCAATATTAATCTCATCTGTTCACAGGTTTACTGATGTACCTATTATTGTTATCATTCTAGCGATTCCTGCTGTGGTTTATTGAACCCGACGGACTGGTGACCTATGATAGAAATGCTCAGTTCGTTTCTATATAACCCATATATGAAACTGATGATGATGCGCACTGGCACACCACTGCACATCTCCCATCTTTTGTCATGGCTTCCCCAGGTATTCCAATAGATGCTGGCTCTTTAATGGCAGTAGTGCTGACAGGTATTTTATATGGTGAGTATCTCAAATCGTAGGGTCTATTCGTCTCATGTCCATCAAACTTGGGTAAACTCACCTCTCCAGGCTTTTCGTTGCTCATGTTTATGGGCACCATGTGGTCTTTGACTTACAAACAGCACGTTCAGAACATCAGTCGCCCAATCGTCATAGTGGCCATCATGCTGTTCTTACTGAGCACTGCGGTGAGTCCTTACTTCTTATGTCTGTGGTATGACATCTGCTGACTTCCACCAAGCACATTGTTGTGTGCATCATTCGCGCAGATGACGCGCTGATAAAGTATCGCGACACGTTCCCAGGTGGGCCAGGGGCATTCTTCGCAGACGTTACGCAAGAAACGTATGTGATCAAATATGCGTTATACGTCTTGCAGACTCTGCTCGCTGATGGGGTGGTGGTGGGCCATATTTTTATCTCTCCAGGACCGTCTGGGCTCATAGAAGTGCTTTGCTTAATAAAAGATTTATCGCTGTTATGTTGTTTGTCAATCTGTCCGGGCCATCATTTTACCAAGTGTATTGTGGTGTAGTGTCGTAGGTAAGGCCGCACTGACACTCGACTGAGGAAGCTGTGATCTGATGATGCCTCGCAGTCACTGGCGTTCATGCAGTCTACGGTGTTTCGCAATCCAAGTCTACTACTAGCATCTTCGCCCAAGAACTTGGGACGTGGGTCATGGCGTTTCTTGCCTCGACAATTGTAACTAATGCGTTGAGTTCAGGTAAGCTTGCTTTCACGAACACGATATGGAGGCTCTGAATGTATCCAGGATTACTGGCATATCGAATATGGACGATCGAACGCAGTGTCGCTAGAACTCGGGCTGGTAGGAAGGGCAGTACGATGCCAATAGTGCGTGTGCTCGTGGACGCAGCCGTTTTGTACTCCGTTGCACTTCTCACCGCACTAATCTGTTTCCTCTTCTCGAACAACGGAGACTATGTTATGGTGGACATGGTAATCCCTCTTTCGATGCCTGTTATTGAAACATAGTGAACTACCATCAATTAGGTCATGCCGATCATATCGATCGCCTTCTACATGGTGCTTATTCGTATCGCCATCAATAGAAACCACGAATACCTCTCGACTATAAGGATGATCACTGCGACGGAACAAGGCGATTTGGAACAGCATCCTATGAAGCCCCTGCAGGTCCATATATCGCAGTTTACGCGCAGCGACAGTACTTCAGCATATGGAATAGAGACTGAACACCAGCCATCAGGGAGGTCACCTCCTTGGGCGTCGTCAAAGGAGAGGCGAACATCAGGGCTGAGTGTGAGGTAAATGATTCAAGCCTCTTGAGTGGAACATCCCACGTTCCGTCCCCCTTGCTGACCGTGACGCCACAAGCTGAAACTCCCAAATCCTAATAATAAAGCCTCCAGGACGAAAAAAGAACCCACGCTTTCAATACTATCTCGCCCCTCAAAATCGCCATGCAAAACAGAATTGGAGGAAGAGTATAGGGATTCCTTCTCTCGTGGCTCTTGTCCACTTGACGGGAGTGAGTGACCTGGGTCGGACTGGGGAGGAAGTAGAAAGTATTGGTGGTTTTGGAGGAAGATGGAGGACGTCAGCTCATGTGTTCGATTGTATCTTCTGGGAGCGCACATCCACGGTGCAGTAAGGGACGTGATAGCTATCCTGAAAATTTCAAATCCACAAATAATCAATCGAGTATGGGTGAACTAAAATGCATTATTCTCACTGCTGCTTTATTAAGTCTGGATGACCTCTCATGCCCGGCTAGGGCTTGTGTAATAAGATGCGGCCTCGGCAAAGCCGCTGCTCTCTTGAATCATGCTATTTCCTGTCGTGTTGCAAAATCGGCAAAAGCCACATTCAATGGAGGATCCTGAGAGTGCAATGGGATGAGACCATCAAAAACTGACTGAAGCCGTGCCTCCCCTCATGCGTTATGATTTCCACGACTGTATGCAATTTCGTGCATTCGTGGGTGGAGAAGCAAGAAGAGTGATTTGGCCTATCAAATCTTGCGCTGCTTCTGGTAGGTGGTTTCCGTCCACTAAGGTGCTGGGTCGTGGAGAATCAGAGTATACCCTAGACATAAGTCCGCCAAAAGCAATGTTACGTATCAAGCTTGAACGAACGTGCAACAGGGGCCAAGTGGGTCAGAGTCTTATGGCGATGGCAAGTAAAATTTTATGAAATGACTCACGGCGCGGACGGCGTTGCTGTGGAGGTTGCCAAAACAAACTACGCTCCAAATTGGGAAGGTGCACATGCAGCACCTATCAGATCGGAAATTGAGTTGTGGCACAGAGCTATGCCAGCGCACTGGCTAACGGAACGTGATGCTTACATACAGATTTGAATTTGGTCCAGGCCGGGTCGATACAAAGAGCTAGGAATCGACCTTCATAAAGTAGTAGCTTCAGCCCTTCACTCACAACAGGGTTGGGAGGGGGACATCTGACAACTTGGTTTATACTTCGTCAAATTATCCCGTTTTTGCTGCACGCACCTTGGCTTTGGTTCCATGACTAACTTTGTCTCCTACAGCTTAGCATTATTGTCGAGAAATAAATCAAATGTTACTGCTGTATGTTTTTGGTATGGCGCACTTTTTTTTTTTTTGAAATACCGCCGGGGCCGATACTTTTGCAAAGAGGATTGAGACTGGTAACCGGGCTGATTAGAGAACGTTCTGGATATTAATTAAAAGATGTGAACGTTGACGATGTACTGCGTGGAAGGGACACGAATGTGGTCAATAGTTTGTGGAGCAGGTGAACAGAGAGTGATTGTGTTGATATCCATATGGCAGGAAGCTGCAGGAAGTCTTTGAATCATGGAGGATGGGTTGAAAATGAAGAAAGAGTGTTTGATCCGACTCGCCGAGAGTATGTTCAATTCAAGGCTGACATTATGTAATGACCATACACAGAACTCTTTGATTTATGCAAGTGCAGCAACTTGAAGAACACCCCGAAGAAGGTGCGTCGGACATTCGGAGTTGCCAACATCACCAACGAGTGGAGCTTTCCTCATCAAGTTGCATTTACGTGCGTGACACTGGTTTACAGAAAACCTACTTTGACACAAACGATGACTTCCACTTTTGCTTGATTTTGCATCGCAATACTTACTTCAACCAATCGAGGGCCTCAGGGTGGGCATACAAATTTATCACCATCATGCCGATTTTGGCGTTACAAGCGCTGAGCGGTAGTATATCTATCACGAACACTAGATCGGTTCGTTATACACCCCCAGTTTTACCCACTCGCTCACACCCATCTCTTGAATATGACCGTAGTCTCAAACAATCCCAGTTGGTGGCCGTTGATAAGTTTGTCTCGGTTTCTCAGCTATTGGATAGGTTCGTCGTATCAGTTGTGATGCTTCGATCTAATATTGACTTACGGTTTTGCAGTTGCCGCTGGCGTCGTAGTGGTATATGATTGGGGTGAGCAGGACAATGTTCGAAGATGGCTTATATCCTGATGACATTTCCAGTACTAACAATCGGGCAAGAGGTAGGTTGATGTTATTGCCGAAGTAGTCAACTCGTTAAGAATAGCGTTATAGATCGAACTGATCTGGGTGAGTGGCAAGAGTCCCGTATCAGAAGAAAAACAATAACTTGCGACAGAGGCAACGTTGGTCTCTCATGAAGGCGATATATCTCGTTGTTCGTACTCAATGTTATACTATAGCGTGGATGGCAGTTGTGCTGACTCCAAAGTGTTCTAGATACGCTATATTGGAATACCATATTCTGTGTAGGTATTCGAAACCAACAAGTTGGCACTGTGCTAATAGTACATCTCTGATAACCAGTGCCAATGTTCTGGGTATGTCTTATATGTTCCACGTTCGATTCTTCTGACCGGAGGCGCACAGCAAATATGCCATTGTTCTCGCTGACAGATGCAGTAAGTGTTCCGCAACCATCTCACTCCTATCCAATGAATACATCCATTTATAGGGGTGAGTGAGATTCTGAACATTGAATTTGGTTTAACGAAATGGCTACACAGGTGTGAGTGGGAGGGTCTGATCCTCGTAGCACGAGGGTGATCACTAATTGGGTGTTTCAGGCAATATCATGAACCGGGCAATAAATGGGACAAATGTGGTCGTCACTGCCATGTTGGGCGGTGAGTTACACAGCTGCAACACCTCAGTGATATTGGCTCGACTGAAACACGATACAAGTCATCATGATTGCTCGATTGCATGCCATGTATCAGAGATCTAGAAGCGTGCTTATCTTCCTTGTTATCGTCTTCCTGGCTGTTAACATCTCCTGCGGAGTAATCGCCGCAATGGGACTCAAGCAAGCTGCAGCGGGTGAGCTTTACTTGTGGACCTGAAGAACACAGCTCATTGGACGAATACTAGAGGTGCTGATACTCTCTGGCACATATACGTGCAATTATGGATATGAGGGGAATGTCCAGCCTCTGGTTATAACGGTTTGGGTGCTCAACGCCGTTTGGGAGGTCTCTGCACTGTGTCTTGCAGTCTGGATTGCTGTGAAACACTTCCGTGATCAGCGACGATTCGGCCTATCGACAGGATCGACCATCGGGGACTGTTTCAGAGTGTTGATAAAATCTCATGTGTTCTATTTTGCAAGGTGAGCTTTAATACGAATGTGGGTTATCTTTACCTTGCTCAAGTTCCGCACGTCCCAGCTTTGTTGGTGTCTCTTGCCTTCAGCTTATTCTTGCCTCTCCATATCTTTCAGTGCGCCGACCTTTCACTAACATATGTTTGTAACCACTGCTTACCATTCCTATAGAATTTAAATTCTATAGGAGCTCAGATACTCTTTGGTGTTTTTCAAATCTTTTTGAGCGTGGAGATGTTTGTGCTGGGACCACGCCTCATCCTTAGCGTTCGAGAATATCACGCAAAACTTGTGGCTGAATCCGATGCAGAAACTAGTATGAATTCGGTTATCTTCCAGGAGCTTGTAGATGTACCAATTAGCAGTACTGTGTGAGGAAATGTCTACCGAGTGTCTTCCATGGAGGAGACATCTGGTCGAGGATCCGCCGTGGCATTTATTTTAGTTATAGTGTTTCCAAGTATGCTTAAAACAAGGTTTACATAAACAAACTCTTTTCTCGTGATATCATGCTGAAAGTGAGCCGCCCGCCCACTCTTGCACCAAGAGTGGCAAGCTGAAATTATCCAGAACGTCTAGCAACCAACCCAGTCCTTGATGTCCGACACTGAAATACGACAAGAATCGGCATAGATTGCCCAGACGACTGATTCTACGTGTTTGTGGAGTTTCGCTGTCTGACTCTAAGCAGTGATAGCACATGATAGAGTCAGCCGTGACTGGGTTGTACCTAGACAAGAGCGCTATTAGAGACATCAGTGAACCGGGGGAGAGATGAGAAGAACATGTACAGTTGCGGACAATCAAAGTCAACAATTTTTTCGAGACACTTTTCTACATCTCAACACTTGATCAAAAAGCTTCAAAATGTCATA
Source organism: Suillus cothurnatus (assembly GCA_016758765.1). Lineage (NCBI taxonomy): Eukaryota > Fungi > Basidiomycota > Agaricomycetes > Boletales > Suillaceae > Suillus > Suillus cothurnatus. The sequence goes on from JABBWL010000091.1 coordinate 111,361, forward strand.
GAGGTGTTTACTAGATATACCACTTGAGATTTGCACGAGCAGAATTTCTATAACTAACAGTTTGACATTTAACATCCTGAAAATTTGGCGGTACCCCCAAAAAATTACCTAAAAATCTAGAAAAATGTGGAATAGATGCCTTTCGCTGAGTTGAATGTGATCGTAGTTTTGGAACTGAGCATTGCCTTAGGTTTTGTGAGAAAAAAAAAGTGCATAACTGACCACTTGAACCTCAGCCACCATGCCCCATGGCCGTCCGAAGAAAAAGCAGAGGAATACCTCTGGCCTCCACAACCACAAAATGTCTTCTCTTGCACCTAAAGCTTCATCTACCACCCATGTTGAACAGCTGCCTGTGACTTCGGATACCCTACCGACTCAGAGTCAGTCAGAGTTGGACTCAGAATTGGGTGACTGTGAAGACACTGCCATCCAACTTGCCAGAGTTGTATTTGATGGTCTTAAAATCAGTTTCAAACAGGAATACTGTGAAGAAGACACTGATGAATCTGATATTGATGAAGAAGTTGAATGTATTGTCCTTAATGATAAAGAGTTCAGCTGCAAACTTGTGTAAATGGTTCAGAAGGAGGATGATGGTGACCCAGACTGGATACCAGAGCAATTACAGAGGAAAGCACTTAAACGTGCAGCTAATCACAAATGTGAGTGCAATCTTGGTATCAGTTGAGATTCAGATGATTTATCTGAATGTTTAGCTCGCCCGTCCAAGTACAAGAAAGGTCCTGATGTGATGAGTAAATCAGAGTGCACTTGACAGCGATACAAAGCTCAATGGCAAGGACAAAGTGTACTGGATACTTATGGGTTCAAAAAAGAGCCTGCCTTACACACTATGGCTCCTCTGAGTCAACAACCTGGACTTTCCACTGAGTCAGAGATAACTTCCTATGCACGCACCTCATCAATCCCTTCATCTCAGTCAGAGATAATTTCCCACACATGCACCTCATCTGTCCTTTCCTCTGAGTTGGAATCAGCATCTGACCCTGGTTTGGAGCCAGATGGTTTAGCAATTGATGTTGTCAGCATGGATGATGGCTTGGTTGATGAAGAAGAAGCCAAGGAGTGGGAAGAAGAATTGGATGTGGCAATTAAGGGGGGCAGTGAAATCCGGGACTGAAAAACGCTTCGTGACCAGATCAAGGACGACTTGAAAAAGAATTACAAATCCTTGCCATTATCTGCTGTTAATCAGCTCTTGGTTCTGTCTAGTTTTGCAACATTGCGATGTAAGGAACATCGCGTCTACCCATTGATTTCGAGGTCCTACAGGCTCAAACTCCAATGCTCGTATCACCACGTCAAGAGCATGCGCTTTAGCGCACTCGCGCGCCTCGCACCTATCCCCACACACCTGTCTGCCCCTTGTCCTTGCTGATTTACTGGTAAGTTATCTCAATTGCTACGGAAGCGTTCACTTCGGACCCGAGCGCGCACCTTACATATAGTTACATACATACTAATTATTCGGGACCGCGCACTATTCGGCTCGGTACCGCGCACCTTCGCGCTTATAGATACTGTATATAGAGACCTTACTGGACCTTTAGTTCACACACTTCGCACACTCCCCACTCCTTAGCCATAGTTAGACCCTAAGAGCACCAAATATACAATTGGATTTATCGCGTATCCGTGCTCACGATGACCTGTGCATGTAAACCATAGTGCGCACCGCGCCTTAGAGCACCCCTCCTCGTTACAAGAGAGTCCCTTGCCCATATTCCGAGGTTCTCCCTCTCAGTAGCTGTCCTACGGGTCAAGTATATACCTCGTGCCTGGGTCTTACTGCAGAGTTTCCCCATACCCATAATCACCGTTTCATCCCTGTAGTTGAGCATCACCCTTCAGCGACTCAAGGGCACTTCTCAGATGGGTGCCAGCATGGAGATTGCACGGCAGTGGCATGAGGGAAATGGGCTCTGGTATTCCCATTGTGTCTGTGCTCTGGCACGTCATTATCAAATATTTGAGCAACTCCCACGAGAGAAACGTGGAGGTGCCCGAGGTTCTTGATCCTTTCTTCATGATGAATCTGTCAAAACTCGCTGTCGAACATGGTTATCAAATATTCCAACTGGTCAGGTCACTCCTCGTGCACTTCAAAATGCACTCCACTCAACAATCTTCCCAGAACTGGGAATTATTCCCAAGCAACCCATAAGTGAGCGAACAGCTCATTGCTGGCTTATCAAACTTGGGTGGCGGCGCACAATAATCTGAAAAGGGGTTTACATGGATGGGCATGAACGCAAAGATGTTGTGAAGTATTGGAATGAGATTTACTTGCTGGCAATGTTAAAATTTGAGAGACGGATGGTCCAATTCGAAGGACCAGAGCTCACTCGAGTGGAACCAACACTTCAGCCTGGTGAAAAGCGAATTAAACCATATTTTCATGACAAGTGCTGCTTCCATGCAAATGATGATGTTAAAGATGCATGGTATGTGCAGCTCGCAGCGAGAGAGATTTGCATGCTTACTACTATAGGCTGCGCCCTGGAGAATGAGTTTTACGAAAGAAGGGTCGAGGTTGACTCATCCACATCTCAGATTTTATAAATGAAGAGGATGGCTGGCTTGTTTCACATGGACCTAATGGTGAGATTACGAAGGATGCACAACAAATTATCTACCCTGGGGCCAATGGTGATGCATGGTGGACCCATGAAAACCTTCTCAAGCAGGTTAAATATACAATTGAAGTCCACGAGGAAGTCAACAGACCTAACTGTCAGGCCTTATTCATCTTTGATAACTCATCTGCTCATGCATCACTGCCACCTGATTCATTACATGCATTTGAGATGAACAAGTCAGATGGCGGGAAGCAGCGCAAACAATGTGATACCATCATTCCTGATTCAAACCCTGATCCAACAAAACGCGGACTTGTACAGAAAATGACGACACCTAGTGGTGGGCCAAAAGGGCTCAAATCAGTTCTGGAGGAGCGTGGTTTCAACATTCAGGGTTTGCGTGCTAAATGCACACCAGTTTGTCCTTTTGAAAGCACTGGCTGTTGCATGGCACGGCTTGTGAGCCAACAAGATGACTTCTGCTGTCAAATCTCGATGCTAGAAAAGCTCATCCAGGATGCTGGTCATGAGTGTATATTACTGCCTAAGTTTCATTGCGAGCTCAGTCCTATTGAAATGGTGAGTGACTAACCACACTATCCTTACTCAAAAGTTCACACCTGTTCATGGCAGGGTGATACTTAACCATGTCTAACTATACACAGTACATTTTGTAAGTTTGTCTGGGAGCCACCAACATGAAGCTTCATGAAGCTTAACAGGCACGATGCCTCACTGGTTCTGAAGATCAGGATCTCTCTTGTGATCTCGATGCTACTGGAAATGTTTTTCTCAGGCTTCCAAGAATAGCACTACCACCGGAAAATTTACCAAATTGGGATATTCCAATAATCTCACTATTCCCACATACCTCCCTGGCTCTACTGCTGCACCAGAGCTTTCCCCTTGCTCACTCATGTATATAAGTAGTAGAATGGAATGTACATACATAAAATGATACAATAGACCGCTTTTTTCATTGTCTGAGAGCTTGTACAGCAGTCTACAGTGCTGACTACAATATGTGCATCCCAGGACTAAAACATATTCGGATTTTTGCCCCTTTAGCAGGGAAGCAATTCTGACTGTATATATCATATATTGGAGTGTTAATGAATATATTACACCGCTTGTTTGAGCCTCTGTAGTGTCCTACATCAGTAGATATGTTAAATTCATGAATACCTCTCAAAAAACATAAACCAGTTCGCATTTTTTAGTGTTTAGGTATATAGACTGGTGTATATTATTTCTAACATCTCTTTACTAGTATATACATTATATCAAGAGTATAGGCCAGTAGGATCAGTCCCTAGGGTTATATGTATTGTCATCTTCCTGGTGGTTCACTCCCTGAGAAATTTTTTCCTGCAGCTCCGGCCCTCTAGGATGGTAGGTAGTCTTTTACTATGAACATATGGAATATATTTATCACATAGGTATACCAGAACAATACCAGGATCCTTGTCTACAATCCAAAGTCACTTCCTGCCTACAGTGTACCATATTTTCGCATTTTTGAGGGTTTTCACTACATTCTCACTACATAGACTATACCAGCTGTTCATATATCACTTATAGTACATATTTGAAGCCCTCCCAAGGCCATGATCAGGCAGAAATATATCATAGTAATGATATCAATGATATAGGAGCAAACCCCACAATCATGCAAATGTTATATTTCAACCCTGTCTAGGGCGAAGATTTCATTAAAAATGTATAGAATACATTGTAAACTACTTAAATATACTATACTAATATATGTTGTGAAGGTAAAGGTGATGTGGAAGTGTTGTGGTCTCGGTTTGTTGCATTATTATGGTGAGACCACCCTTGCATCAACTGTTGGTGCATAGTACTTTTTCGATGTTTGGACTTTTGACTTTCCCACGACCTATTCTTATCTATTGGATTCCCCTGCTGTCAATTATTCATGGTTCCTTCTGGTAGTTGAGGACTGTATTACTTGGTATATATAGTGTACTCAGAGATAGTCTGATTATAATATTTTACTATATTCATGTCTGGGAATTCTTATCAGTGAGAATAGGAGATATGTGCTTGATATCATTACTATGATATATTTCTGCCTGATCATGGCCTTGGGAGGGCTTCAAATATGTACTATAAGTGATATATGTGTGGGAATAGTGAGATTATTGGAATATCCCAATTTGGTAAATTTTCCGGTGGTAGTGCTATTCTTGGAAGCCTGAGAATCACCAAAGGAATCAGAAGTCATTAAGCTTAATTGTAGGGGATTGATAGTCTACAAACAAACTTACAAAACCATACCATTTCTAGTCAGTGAGTATTATGCTTAATTTTAACAGTATAGCCTGAAGTTCAATCCATCATTTAGTACTGGGGCTGGTGCAAGTACTGATACAGACAAATGATGAAGCGAAATTTCAGCCACGCAAAGAAAACTGCATCGGAGGTTCTTGATGCCTGTCCTGTAGAGGTTATTCGATGTTTCATTAACCGTTCATATTGTTTCATGAGTGCATATAGATTAGGCTTGACAGGTAAGGCAGCGGAATGGGCAGTGCGCAAGCAGAAACAGCACCGAGCGGTTTCACAGCGAGCTATGATGGCTATCAAGGCTGTACTATTGTCATAGATTAGTCAAATGTTCATAATAGGTACACAATAATTTCGTTTGAACCATCCAAAAAATTTGGCAGGCCAAAAACATCATGGAAAAAGGTCGAAAGAACTGTTTTCAGACATATTTTGGCATCCTGAGTCCAAATCTGGCGTCAATTTTGCACCAAAACATCACTGTGAGGCGCTATTAAAATTGTTGACTTTGATTGTCCGCAACTGTATCACAATATATAGTACACAATCACAAACACCTGCATAATTGTGCTATCGGTTATTACATCGTGATGTTTGACCTTATCAAGGAAAGAACTGTGCACCAATTTCCTACACTGGCGTGTGATGTGGAAAATGCTCACACATCGCTCAAAATGCAACTTAATGGGGATGCGAAGTAAATGCTAATGGTCGAGCTAATTGAGACCTGCGTCGGTATGTTAGCAGTAAGTTTCGTGACGTCAAAGCCAAACATGAAGGCCCAAATCTTCCAGACGACGAGGATACATCTATGGAGTGTGCAACATTTAATTTATGTTTCTCCTGTGAATTTTGGTACCCCTTCTTTGAATAGTCGAAGTCCTTCAAACGTATGACAATGGTCCAAACCAGACTAAAAGCAAATGTTGTCCAGGGCACGACAATGCACTTGTCGAGTGCGCAACATTTAATTTATGTCCTCCTGTAAATTTTGACGCCCCCACCTTTAAACAGTCCAAGTCCTTCAATTGTACAGCAATGTTCCAAACCAGACTAAAAGAAAATGTTGCCCAGAGCACAACGATGTGTTTACCAAGGTATGCAATGTTAAGTTCATGACCTCCTGTGAATTCTGATGCTGCCTTCCTTAAGTGGTAAGTGTTTACCCACTATATATCAGTTGCGAATCTGTACAAAGAAGCCTTACTTTTGCATAGCAGCTGAATTGTGTTCTCGAAGCAAATGAGAATCAACTTATGCCTTGCTTCAAATATTCATGCAACCTCTTGTGATTACCGCCAATGACTGAGAGCTGTTTTCACTTGTGCCTCATCCCACTGAAGTCACAGATTTGCGCAGATGATGTGGAATTTTGTGTGAGTGAATTCAGCACCCTGGTGGCTAAGCCTCCCAATCCAACCACAAAAGTGTTAATGGACAACATCAGGTATTTGTTACGGAGCCTCGCTATTCTCCAAAAAATTGTGCGGTTATATCTTGCTTAAGCAATTACTGACACATGTATAGACTGAAAGATTACCTTGATATTTCCAAATCTCATGGACCAAGCCCTGAATTCGACATATTTTACAGTTGTTGTCACCTCACAGGGTGCCTCAGTGATTGTTACCACGTCCATGAATGGAGAACATCTTGACTTTGTCCCTGTGCCACGAGCGGGGCCATTCAGATTGGGTGGTTCGTATTGTTGCCATAGCTTTGCAGTTCCATACTTATCACGCATCGTGGAGCCCTGGTTTAGTGATCGTTGGGTTTTCAATGCCTAGAGAGAATATCATGACCATGCCACAAGTCATAAGTGGGGCCTTGATTTCAGTATGTTTTGCAGTTGCTTTGTTCTTGCGTATTTCATACGGTTACTATTACATTGCGGTTATGTATGGTATTGTGCATCATGAAGCTGTGGTTTTAATATTTTTACAGTTGTTGTCTTCTTGAATGAGTCATTAAAACTGTCTGTTATGATGCCTATTGTGCAGTAATTCTTCAATTCAGCCCACAAAACATAAGCAAGGAGCAAGGACATATAATATTGAAAAGGTAAACTATTGATATGATTAAATGGATAACAGTGTGGTTGGTATGGCCAGCAAACTACTCTGAATCGAAAAGGGCATCGTCCAGTTGCACCCTCTGCACAGCGAGGGCATTTACCAACATCCTGGCCTTCGCCTCGTCGCTGACTTCTGCATGATGACTAGTTCCGAAGACCTTTCTAATAAACACCATTTAGTCAAGGTTTTCAAATGTTAGATAACATACCTGGTCCACCAAATTAGGAGACGGTCAACACTGTGTTGCACTGCTCGACCAGGGGCCTTTTCAAAAAAGTCTACCATGTTGCACCAGAACTGGATGTAGTCGAAGTCACTGTCGATCGAGCGCCATGAAGTCACTGATGACAATGCAAATTGCAACTACAACATGTTGTCAATGCTGATAAGTAGATAGAAAAAAATATCACTCACTTGGCACGACACATAAGTGATTGATCTAGGTGTGACTTTCTGCATGTTAATTATCTGTGCCACATGGGTCTTCACCTTCTTGCCAGAAATATCCTTATTAGCGTGCCTGTTGTTTTCAATAATGTTAGCGCCATCACCATCGCCGGCCACTTCCTTGGCAGAGGAGGGAGATGTGAATATGGCCTTGAAAGCCTGCCAACCAAAGATAAGGTATTCATTGAGCTACTTGAGAGGGACAAACCTGAATCAAAAGTTTGCTTTTAAAGAGCCCCTGCTCCAGGTTGTTGGCATCAGCAGTGTACCCTTGGTAGAGAAATGCTGGCCATGACATTTCTGTCATGATGTGACCATCTGTGCGATCCCTAATTCCAGCTCTGACACTGGTGGATAGTCAGTATCATGTAAGAACTTCACTGTAGTACTTACCTTGGATTATTCCAGTCCATTTTGGTCGGGCAGAGCAGTCTGCCACATGCATCATTGACGAATTTGCGATAGTGTTTGTCTTCATGGTCAACTGGGGGATCGGGTTTGAGTTCCTGGTTGACCCATTTGGGGACCAGATTCTTGAGCTTAGAGGTGTCGTCTCCTCGGGCACTGTCGGCCCCTTGCCTAAGCTGGATAGTAATTTAACACAAATGAAATATTAAAACTAGTAACACGCACCTTTTTTAACATATGTATGTAATCGTCATACTCCATATCTGTAGCCTTTCGGTGAAACCAAGGGAAGCGTTGTTAAGGGTTATGTACCTGACTTGCAAAAGATCCTGCCTGTGTTAACAAAGCTGTGAGTAGCACCCATGAGGCAGATGTAAAATACTGACTCAGGTGTCACATTGTCGTCGCCATCGTCATCGCCATTGCACCTCCTATCATTCTCGCCTATTAAGTCCTTGATGTTATCATATAAGGTGACAATCCATCTGACGGCTCTTCCTTTCAACATATAATAGTTGATTTCCCTGAGGATGGTGAGTGCACCAGCAGAATGTAACTGTTGGTGGCACCCATACCTTTGCTTCGCCGCTTGCCCTGACTCGAGCAGTTGCAGCTTCTCCTCCAACTGAGCTATTTTTTGCTTCTGATGAGCGCTCTCAGATGTCACCACTGCTAGGGATGATACTGGAGGTCTCATGTCGTCCCCCACCTCGGACATGAGCGGCAGCAGAGTGTTTGCGGGAAGAGGAAAAGAGGTGAGAGAAGAGGTCTAAGGCTTTTGCTTCATTTAATGGGCATCGGCAAAGGTAGTTTCCTGAAAGATAAATACACCTATAAGGGAAAGCTTCAATCAACACCAGGAATGGCTAATGATGTTAATGCTCACTGACACCAACCCTATCGGCGATACTGAAAATGGTAATTGCCTAAAAGCACGAATGGAATTTTACTACAGCATTCAATTAGGACTAGTGTGATACTTGCGTGCATACATGGTGGAGTCAGAATATTCATTGGTGCACATCCAGCATTGAAGCATCAATCCATTAGAAACTTGACGTAGCCACTGGAGAACTCCCTGCAGGGAGGCTTGCAGAATGCAAAGCACGACATCGGCTGATATCAGGGCATTGTGGATTCTGAAATTGGACTCAAAGGGCCAGGCCTAGGGCTTTGGCAGAGAAATGAAGCACTTTCAAGTTAATTTAGACCGATATACTGACAGTTGATACACATCTTCTCCAAATCTTTGACTTTCAGGCCTGGGAGTGCACACAATAGCAAAGATCTGTTATGAGGCAAGTTGGCCACAAGTGCAGCAACCTGGACACAGAAATGAAAAATGTCTGGATGCCCTTGATCGGCCCGGAATCTGCAGGCCATAGTAAGCCACCCGGTCACTAGTTCAACACAAAAGCTACCCAACTCGAATACATTGAATGAGTGAATAGATGCACATGCTGGATGGTTGTATGCACCATTTAGAGACTTAACTTGTTGTCTCCAGTCTTAATATGCTAGTAAATATGGGAGTAAGCACTAGTTTCCCGCAGTTCAGCAAAGCCTCAGATCACCAAGTCTTGAACATTCATGTTGCCAAAGGCCAATTATCAGATATGAGACCTACTGTTATGCCCATAATGCCATCATTCCTGCAAGAGCAGAAAGTTATGCACTCCAGTTGCTGGGGGAGGATATCACATAGCTCCATGGTTACATTTGAAAGCAGAGGGGGGGTGGGAGGACCATGAGTCTGTTGTCATCATGGTGGACTTCCAATTGGCGTGAAAAATGTTGCAATTGCACCAAGACTGCATGGGAAGAGAGTAGGGAGGCCTAAAAGAACGCACTGTGAATATAGTGATGAAGCTGAGAGTGAGCTGGTGGCACCAAGCATGCCTATGATATCATGGAGTTTGTGCACAAAATGATGAGCTCGAGTGTGTGACAAACTTGGAAGGCACTTAAAGTGCTCACCAGAAGTAGATGATCACACAGCCCAAGAAACATACATACTACTACTAGTGCCATTGGTTATCCAGTTACCAAGGGGTCGAAGTCCGAAGTTGTACCCAAATATAAGAGGAGTTTGAAATCTAACTACCAAGGGTCCCCGCACCTCTAACTAAAACATCCAAGTCTGGTCAAGAATGAAATTTGAAAGACAGATTTTTTGCATACAACTACAAGTCCAGGAACTATATGTATGAGCATTGTAAGTTTGATGTAACTTGTTAATACTTAAGGTACAAATTGATGGTACAGAGATAAAGTGAAGCCAAAGAACACTGTGACGAGTCAGAGGGGGCATGATGCATCATGTGCCACTATATATGATATACATGCAATGAGTAGCCCTTAGTTATGCTAATGCAATATGCAGGCCAGTCAGCAACTGATCAAGCATCCACCGTTCAGGACCAGACACAGAGTACAGGCATTTAATGACATCATCATAGTACTTGGAGTCCAACTCGTTGACCTCCACCCTGTTTGAGCTGGTTTTCAGTTTTAGCAACACCGAATGATACACTGTCGATACAACTGCAATGGTATGTCCAAGGCGTCTTTCCCAACCTTCTGTACCCAATGAAATGAACTGGTAGTATCCCTGATTTACCATCATGTATTTGATCAAGGAGATGACCACAACGTGGCCAAATGGGATGCACAACTGCTGGAAGTTGTTGACACCCACTTGCAGCTGAAAACAAAGTCAACTATCAGGAAGCACAAGCAGTACTTGACACACCTTGACCCATGCATCAACAAATGCATATTCCAATAGCATGGATTCAATCATATCCGTACAAAGTACGTCCATCTCTTCCTTGCTCTTGTGCAGAATGATGCATAGACATAGACTGGTAGCATGAAAATCTCAGCAAACTTCTGAAAGTCCGAGAAGGTCGTTTAAACTGCCCCCTTCAACTTTTTGACATGGTTTATGCCCTCTTCTGATGACTTCCACATCTTCAGGTCCCTTGCTTTCTTTGGTAAGTTACGAAGTCAATGCATACTACTTAGTACAATAGAAATACCATCTGAGTGCTGATCAATGGCGGTGTTCAGCGCATCATTGGCCATCTTTTCAAGGGTGGCTTCATCGGGAAAAAAGCCATTCTCAAATATTAAAATAACCATAAGGGCATGAGATTCATCCTTGACCTGTTCCAGTGACTGAGTCGGCACCACAATCGTCTGCGGTGGTGTAATGGGTAACTGTGCTGTGTCGTTTGGGCCACTGGGTTTGTAATGGATAATTTTCAGTGGTAGCATGGCACGTTCCTTCAAGTTGGACCTTCCATTGATGCTTCTCTGGCACGATAGCTTCAACCTGACATCTTCCTGAGTATGGGCAATTGGAGTGGTTGAACTCTGTCCATGACGATGGCACAGCAAGGACAATGAGTCCCTCCTATGCTTCTTGCTAGACGTGGTGTGATAGCTACTGCCTGCTGGCAGGCTAGCTGAACCAGCCTCTTGGGCATTGAGGTCCTGGGGGCTTTGAAATGAAGGTGGTGGAAGCCTGGGCATCTTGTACAAGTCAAAGTAGTCACTGTTCATGGGGGGCTGTGTTGGCAGAAAGTGTTGGAAAGTGGAGCCCTGCGTTTCTGGCAGTGGCATGGATGGCACCTCCAAGTTTAGTCGGCCACTCACTGTGGGTGCTTCCTGCTGCAGAGAGTAACCAATCCATTGCAGGTGAATGTCCTAAATATCAGGTGGGTATGGGAGAAATGGTCGCTCCTGCAACCCTGGAGGGCCAGATGTCAGAGGTGTGGCAATGCACCTGCTGCCACTTGGTGTTTCATTGGAGATGACGTGCCTCAGGCTGTCACTCATGGATGACTGCGACTGCAATAGTAGAATCCCAGAATGTCGAACTTGGTAGTCTGCAAGTGACACTGGAAGGGGGTTCTCCAGGATCATTTGGCTGGTGCCCACAGGGGGATCACACCTTTGAAGATTGATATTCTGTGGGTTTGGGAATGACAACAAAAGCGTTGCTTCAGCCATGACCTGCCCGCTGCCCATGGAAGCTTGTGCATGTGGCAGGCTGAATGCAGGGCCGAGAGTGGCTCTCTCAAGGTCAAATTCCTGTGGTACTGAAATCGCAAACGACTGGGGCAGCTCCAGCCTTAAACCAAATGGTGCCTCGAAATTGAAACAATGGTTACTTCCCCCACAAGCTTGCCATTGAAATGGGTCATTAGAGTGGAACTCTAGGTTGTCAAGTTTGAGTTTGAGTGGCAGAAACCTCACTGCAAGTGACAAGGTTGAAACTTACCTTGCTGCATGCTCGAGCTACTTCAACCCACTTGCCTGGGCAGGCTGAATTCTTGAAGAACTGAGTCTGGCAGCTGGGGTAGCAATGATTGAAGACTTGAATCATGGGACTGCCCCTGCAAATAATTCAAGTATGAATTGAACCAGTGTTTGAGCTCAAACTCATTCATTTGGAGCCATCCAGAAGGGGAATCTGCCATACCATTGGTCTGATGGACTAGCAATTAGTAGTATCAGAATGGATTTGTAGTAGCTTTACTACCTGTGACATTTTGGGCCTGTGATATTCAAGTTGGAGGGAGGTGATGCCATTAATAGTAGAAAACTGCAGTAGTCTCACTATGGCACTGGCTGCATCAGACTTGGCTCAGTTTGACTCATGTGTTGATCATTGCCATCGCATGCTGCTGATAAAGAAATTATCTAGGACATAGTAATTACTAGATATTAGTTGTCTGCCTCAATTCTCAATCTTCACTTACTTCATCATAACTTGACTTCCTGATCCCTCTAGCTAGATTAAATTCTGATTGGTCGGAAGCGCCCAAATGTATAGGTTCCTATTCCAATGTGGTTTCAAAGGCGGTCTAGGAAATTAATAGTTTCCGCCACCTGGAGTTACTAGGTCACCGTGATTTGGGGTGCATTTGAGATGAATCTATGCAAAGTTAAAAGCAGTGTTTGACGGCAATGATTGAACCTACTTGGCGTGTGCACTTCTGCGATCTCCCACGGAGTGATAATGTTCCAAGAACTTCATCAGTGATGGCATTTCTCAGCCCTGCACCACACCCAAGAACATCCAACATGTGGGTAAATTCCCTTTTAAAGTGACGTTCAAAAATGGACATACCTTGCAATAGGAGGCCACAATGTTGTGCTATCCGGGTAAATTGAGTTTGGACCCTGTGGCTATGTGAACTTCTAACAGGACCTGTTTAATTGCGCCAACTTGAACTCCTTTGAGGCATCCCTAGAAAAGGAAATGTTACAAATTCATCCTGCCTAGGGTGAAGACATAAATTACCTGAATGAAGGCTGGTAATTGTGTCATGTTGGTCAATAAAAAATTATTTGGGGCCAGCAAATGGCACCTGCAGCAAGGATGCCATTCCAAACAAGTGTCTTTCCCACTTTCATGACCAGTCTGCAACCTGAGCTGCCATGGTCTGGTTCAGTCTGGTTCAAAGGGGATGATCATGTGAGAATCGAGAACTGACCTGGGTCCACTGGCAGTTCTGCCAGAGTCGCCCCCCAGGAAGCAACAATTTTGGCATTGGTGGCATGGCATAGAAAATGTTTTATGAATCACTGAATCAGCTTTTAGATTGGCATGAATCTTGCTCAACTACATGCACTGTAGTGAGGGTAACAGTGACCAGATGATTCAGATAGGAGGGAAAAAACTTCAGCTGTGAACAACAGTCAGACTGACTTTGTGGTCTGCTCAGCATTCTGACAAAGCCGTAAGTAGTACCCACTACAATGTTCTATTCAAGTTTGCAGAACATTTAAATAACTGTAAGAAATGAATGAGTTGCTGGTAACTACTTGATGATCATAGCACATACTACAGAAAATGAGAATACAATCAGTGAAACTAGTACAGGATAGGATCCAAGAACGTTATCAAAGTTCCAAGAACATTACAAAACAACATCAATGACAAGTGCACAGGATATAGGACAGCATACGTTCTATTGCCCCAATTCAAATCTGTTATGGAAGGTCAGCATAAGCTTTACCATAGGAGATTATCATATTTACTTCAACTATTCATCAACATAGGCGGGATCCAGCATTGTTTGATGCATAGACATGCTCCAGCAGTCCTCCCATTCATCCCCAAAATGTGCACAAGCAATATCCTCGACGAGATCAAGCTGGCTGTCCCCAACCATGAACGATGTGGTATTGGATTCGTATGCGGCCTTGCAGAGGTCAATGCGTTCTTGGAGCTCCTCCGTACTGCAATTAGAAAGTGCTTTGATCGAGGTGGCCAAAGGTGCTGACACAGCACTAGTGTATGTTTCACAATAGGGTGACTCAAAGTAGCCACCTAACTTTGCCTACACCTATGCCTATGCCTAACTTTGTATTAGATAAGCTACTGAATCTGTAACTCAGCACTGCCGCTTGAATACACTATCACGCTCATTACCCCACACTCTTTGTTATGCCATGCAAAATGGATACCACCATCCCACCTATCACATGGACATCTGACCTTGTATGGAAACTTATCGCTGAGGTCGAGAAGCCAGTCAACCTCAAAGTCTTATTTGGTATCAAAGAAGACAAAGATGTGCATACCACTTGTTGTTTTGACGCACAGATTGATGTTTCCTAGCCAAAGACAGGTGATCGAAAGATTTCTGCTTACAAAACCATAGCAGAGACTATTTTACCTGATATGTATGCTTTGGATCCAAGGACTGCGATGGACCAGACTTGAAAAAGGTTGAATCGTGAGTTTTAATTAATGTATCATCTTCATTAGCTTCATATGTGTATTCAGGCTTCGTGTCACATATGTGAAGCATGCTGCAGCCTTGAAACAGACTGGTGGGGGTTTGCGAGATGGTGAGAATCCTTCAGATGAAAATTCTGATGTGGTTTTTGACTTCTACACCCCCCCGAGTGGTCCTGACCATGATACACCAGCAGAAGCAAAACACCTCTGGGGTGAGTCGTCATTTTTCATTGATAGTTTCACTGTAATTTTATATACATGTCCTACAGGTGCAATCACTGTGAAATGGCCGTTCTTTCCAAATTGTCACTGAATTTGGGCAACTCGTCCAAATATCAACCCTCCAGCTGTGACCACTGGTGTTGGGCCACATGGTCATCGTGTCACCTTCATGCAGCCACCTGATGATGGGCTCGAGAACATAGACCCAGTTCTACTTGCTGAGTCTGATGCTGCTCATAGTTCAGCAACAGCTGTGTCTGAGACTCCGAAGTCTCAGGCTGCTTTCGCTACTGACATGTCTAATACTCTGAAGGTACCTGCTCAAAAGGTTTGTCATGCAAAAGCCCCTTCTATCTTTGAAAGTGCACTCACTGAAGGTACCTGTTCAAAAGGTTCATCATGCAAAAACCCCTTCCATCTCTGAAAGTGCACTCGAGAAGGCAAGAGCTTCAATTAAGAAGCTCCCTTAGAAGTGTTCTTTCAAGGACTCCATTCTTGATCTCCAACGGTGAGTGATGTCTGATGGAGTTGTATACTTAACTCAATATTCTTTGCAGTGAAAATTCGAAATCTCTTGATACTCATCTTGTTGAGGAACAAAAGCTCAAGAAGCGGAAGATACTCATCGAGGGGCTTAAACTTGGTGTCTGGACTGCTGATGAGTATCGTAGAAAGGTAGCTGCACTTGAAGAGGATTCTGAGAATGTCTCTGTTGAACCTGTAGCACATACAACCCGTTTGCAGTCTCCATTGTGGGATATTGAGGCAGGTGGTGAACTTCCTTCTGATCAGGATGACTTTTAGATACATATGTTAATTAACTGGATACCCTAGACTACCTAGATTTTCTAATGTCATACTGCTAATCATTTATATATCATAAGCTCTGCAACCAACTGTTTCTGTTTCACATCTCCTGCATCTTCCTCATCATCATTAGGCTCATCTGCCTCACCTCTATCCTCATTCTCCTCCACACCTGTATGTGCTGCAGAAAACCTACCACCTGCTCTTGCTCTATCAACATCAATGATCAAATTATGAATAATGATGGCAATTGTAATCCATCGACAAGCCCTAATGTGATCTCCGTTGCTGTTGATAGTGACTCAAAGGCCACACAGGCACTGGAAACATCCCTTTAGAGCCCCCATACAGTGTTCAGAATGAACACGGAGATGAGAGACCACACGATCAAAAGCAGCATTTTCTGGGCGAAGTGATGCAGGCTGTTTATGGACAGGAATGGTGTAACAATTCAGTGCATAGGCAGAATCCGCCCATGCAAACTCATTACCCTCAAAGAACCAATTGGGGTGCTGAGCAGCTGCAGTGTGCTCAAATGCTACAGCATCATGAGCAGACCCAGTAAAACCATGGGAGTAGTCCACAATGCAAAGATTGGAGGGAGTATTGCCGATCTATGGTCATGTTAGCAACAAATTTTATCAAAGTCTTATGTTGGTACCTGAACATTGAGTCCATAGTTTGCTTTGCAGGTGTAATAAGCATCACCATTAAGGCCAGGTCGAGTGAAAAGGACTACAATTGTTCCATCATACATAACCCACCCATCTCGCCATGACCCACAGAACCAAAGGTGGTTGTCAACCCATCTCTTCTCTACCTCCTTCTCTTCTGCATCAAGAGGTTGAACAAAGAGGTCATGCAAGCTTTCAATAGCTTCAAAGCAACGTGCAGTTGCATTTTCTACATCACCTGTAAATATCACATCAGCTCAATGTGTGATAATGTTCAAATTCTCAACACCTTCAGAGCTGCCTGCTATTCGTGCAATATCTTCAAGTGATGCTCCATTTCCATACCTTCCCATTCGGTACAGTGTAGTTGCTAGCTGAACCTTCACTGGCTTCTGAGGCACATTAGAATTGTTTGAAAAGACAGGATGCTCCTTGATAAGGTGCAGAAGTACCTCAAAGACAGTTGGGGAGATACGGAGCATGTTTGCAAAATGACCATGATCAGATGGATTTTGAGCAAATGACCAAGCAAGGTGAAGATTGCCTGCCTTGATCACAGAAGGACGAGATTGTAGATAATGAGTTTTCTTGATGCCTTCCAGTACTTTTAGATCAATATCCAACTGTTTGGCTTTTCTGATAATATCTGTGGCTACTTCTGGTGGCAGAGTAGAGTCCCAAAGAACCATAAAGATTAGGTATGCTCATAGGACTTTTGTTCGATGAGAGGGGAGAGGCATTTGTATCACTACTAGGATGAAGTACTGCAGTAGCTTATCTAATACAAAGTTAGGCATAGGCATAGGCGTAGGCAAAGTTAGGTGGCTACTTTGAGCCACCCTAATCATCCTCCAGAACCATTTGAAGAAACCTTTGGCATTGTTCTAGGGAATGGATTTCCCAGGCTGTCATTAAGGTACGCATGCACCTCCATTCGACATCAGCTTCCTTCATGAGGACAGCTTGAGCAATTGCCTAAGAGGACAGGCATTCCAACTGTTTTTTAAGCATAGACCCACCCTTCATGATGTTTTCAATAAGCTACCTGCATATATATATCAATTAACATACCACTTGTTCATCTGCCAGAGTCATGGAGGGTCGATGGTAAAGTTGACTTTCAGCATAATGGTGATCCTGTGTGTTAGGACCAATCTTCTGATAGGGCTTGCACTTTGCTTTTTCAGACTGCAAGTAGCAAGAAAGATTATCAATAAGAGGAGGGGGGGTTAAAGGTGTTTGTATGCTATCCTCACTAGCAGTTGATAGCGACACTATGTGGTGATTCAGGATGACTCGTCATCCTGTTGACAAGGAGCAGAGCGCTATCTTGCTCATGCTCCTTGAAAGAAAGACCAGAGGTACATCTGAGGCCACTCTCATGGTCGTCATGGTCAGGAGAAGACCCTCTGGCAAAGCTTGGAGGACAGATAGTGGCTTGCATCTGCAGTTGTGGGTGGCAGTAGATGTTACAAGAACATCCATGGTTGGCATGGCCCCTATTCATTTTCTTCCTCTCCCTCACCTTCTACCTATACCCTGAGGACTACGTGCGCATACACATGCAATACCTATTCTGGCTGACTGTACTCTCACCCTACCTTTACTGGTTATATTCTCTTTGATCGCTTTCCCGCTCACTTGTACTATATTTGCTCGCTGGATCACGTGCGCATACACATGCAATACCTATTCTGGCTGACTGTACTCTCACCCTACCTTTACTGGTTATATTCTCTTTGATCGCTTTCCCGCTCACTTGTACTATATTTGCTCGCTGGATCCCTGGCTCGCTTCCCCTATGCCCTTTCCATCCTACCGGTACCCATCCTATTATATCCTGAACCCCATACCTTACTATCGGTCCATGACATTGTCACCCCTTACCCTTACCGCATTCCTGGTTGGTGACTCAGTCCCCTGTTACCGCTACCATAGCTTCGATCTGTGATTCAGCCTCCCCTCTACCCTTACCTTACCACTGGTCTCTGACTCAGTTCCCTTTCTACCTGCCTATCTTTGTACTACCACTTACAGCCTGGTCTGTGCTCAGTTTCCCTATGTATATAAACCCTGTGTACCACAGCTGCATCCCTTAACTTGAATCTACTTGGTTCTACATGGTTAACTAGTTCCTAACCTCTTAAGCTTAACCGCTTATACTTGTGATCTTCGATTTCACTTTGACCTCCAGTCATTGTGCCTTTAGATCTTCAGAAGCCTTCGTCGTCATCCCTGACGACTTTGGCTATAGCTCTTGACGGCTGCAAGACAGCACCCATTCATTAAGCTCATCGACCCGCTCACTCCAAGTGGTTGAACTGAGACTCACGACCAGTACCTGCACTCCAGGCCTCGCGAGATTACCCAAGTAAGAAAGCACCTAGAATCTAGTCACTAACAGTAGACACTTGAAACAATGATGACCAAGCTGAGTTCAAAATGATCATGGTACTTTTATGGACCGAAAAATTATTCTGTAGCCCGAGAAGCAACATATGCAAAGATCATCTTGACTTGTTCTAGCAGGCTTACACTCCAGGACTCCTGCTGCAATATGTTCACTCACTGATCTGAGTCTCTTGACATGTGTATCCAGAGCACAAAATTAAATGGTACTCAGAGTCCTTGAATACCATCAATTCCCACGACTTATTGTAAACTTGACTGATAAGGCCTAAGTACCATCTTCACTGCCTGCAGCTGTCAACTTGAATTGCCTGTTGTGTAGTACTGTTAAGGTCGTACTCAAGGGGTATCGGATCCGAAGGGCTTCGGCCTCAGCTCATATGCTGTGCCCCTTTCCTGAGTATAGCCCCGTATTTCAGAATACTATACGTATCATATCTGAAGATCCGGATGGCTATTGTAGCGTATCCGAAGGTCCGGACGACTATCGTATGATATCCAGGTATAGAGACAAGTAATGTATTCCTATCCGAAGACAAGGAATAGTATCGTATTCCTATCTGAAGATAAGGAATTGTATCGTATACTTATCCGGATGGCATCCAGATATCGGACGGAAGTATAAAGGCTAGTCTAGACAAGTCTAGGACTAAAAACTAACAGAGTATTGACTATCCGTAGATAGAGGCGGATGCGTTTAGACTATCGGATACAATCCTTAAGTCTCGGAGGGTGACAAGAGTTGTTAAGACTTGAGTCCGGATAACAGAATGAGGACAATCTAAGGTGATATTCGAACTGGGGTGCTATAGGACATATACAAGAGTTTATATACAATAGAAATATGTGAGAGGCTATGCACAAAGTATCGCAATGCATAAGCAACGCTTATTAGAAGTCAAACATAAGCTGGAAGTTAATCACAAGTGAATGGATCAGTAAAACATAGCCGGAAGTAAGCATAACCAATATACCGGAAGGGAAGATATACTAAATGGAGGAAATAAGCAGTGTTTAACGTTATATGAACAGGATATGAATGAAGAAGCTTATCGCAACGGATCCGGTATGGATCTGTGGATCGGATCTGATCTGATCTGACATCCGGAACTTCGGATGAGAAGCGCGAATGTATGGGATATGACAAGTACAGCAAAAAAGGAAGTGATTCAGGATGACAAAACCCTTCTCACACTGATCGTGGGAAGTCAGGGATAGTGCTGGATGTTTATGCTAAGGAAGTCAATGCCGTGACTTTCAGGCTGTAGCTGCTGAGCTGGCTTGAAGTTAATTCATGAGGCTAGTAGATGTTTCCTTAATCCTGCTTCTTGTTTTTTCAATGGTATCTTGTGGAGCTCAAGGTTGCTCTTGGGAGAGGGCAACAGATAGATGAGGACTTAATAGACACCACACAAGCTGCAATTTTTTTAAAAGGTTCAGCATTCTTGCAAGTCATAAGAGACTCCAGCGGGCCAGAGATGCAACCCTGGCAAATTTAGTTCCAAAGGTGTCGATGACTAACACATTGCAAATGCCAGTAAGTCATCGATCTTTCTTGCTTCAGGACTCCAGTACTAGCCCCAAAGTGACTGAATATTTCTAATCTGTGTTGACAGGGAATCTTACTGCCAGTGAGGGTTGGGAATGTAAAGGCCCATCATATTGCTTCTTGCCAACCTCTACTAGCGAGACCCAAGTTTAATACAACTCTCACATCATTCGACACCCCCGGCCTTGCTGCAGCCTCTGTGTCGCACCACCCTTTCGACTTGGATGTCTTGGATTTGGAAAAAGGAGAAAATGATGTTGATGTTCCAATGGGGTTCGAAGGCTCAAATGTACTCAACTGTGATGCCCTTCACTGCTCTGCTGCTTCAGAGGAACCGGTGCTTTCTAATAGGAGGCATGTTCTGAGGTGTTTTTATGATGTGGGCCCGTGTTCGGGTGAGGATCTCAATGATGATGTTTCATCACTTCCAGCTCCATCCAGGATTTGGTGTGTCCTTTTATTGCTCAAAGATACTCTCCAGACTGCTTTTGACTTGTTTGGCTTCTGCCAGCTTTATCCTCATTGGCCTTCATTTGAGCTGAATAAATTTGTTTCTTCCTCGTTACTTGCAAGATCAAGCCTGACAATTATTCCAGGGCTTGAACCCACAGCAATGCTCCTTCCACTGCCCTATCCATATGCTAACACCACCATATATCACCTTATGACCTGGATGAACTCAGGTAGTTACCAAAAACCAGAAGCTGAAGTCCAACACCTCGTCAAAGAGGTTCTACAGGCAGATGATTTCGATGTCAAACATCTTGAGGTATTCTCAGTGAGAAGGAGCTTACGAGAATTGGACAGGGATGAGAGCAGTGAGAAAATTGCTTTCCCTGATGATTGGATCAAAACTAGCATTACCATTGATATTCCAATGAAGTCAAATGAGGTAGGACCCACCACTTACACTATTCCCGGATTACATTATCAACCTCTCATCGAAGTAATCCGAGCCACATTTGCAGATGTCCAAGCAGGTGCCTTCCACATCCTGCCTTTCAAATGGCTATGGAAGGATCCCTTGGATGATAATCAAGAACACATCTTTGATGAGCTCTATTCCTCCAATGTCTGGCTGGAAGCTCAGGATGACCTCCAGAAGCTACCTAAGGAGCCCGGTTGTTCATTGGAATGCACCATAGCAGGCCCCACATTTTTTCCAGATGCCACTCACCTGACAAACTTCAGAACTGCAAAAGCCTGGCTTCTTTACCTGTACTTTGGAAATCTGTCAAAGCATGTGTGATCTTTGCCTCAATCCGGAGCTTGTCACCTGGTAGGGTTTCTGCCCTTGGTAAGTTCTTCTGATTACTGGATGCTTGTTGGGTGTCATATCCCATATATTTGCGCTTCTCATCTGAAGTTCCGGATACCAGATCCGATCAGATCTGATCCACAGATCCATACTGGATCCGTTACGATAAGCTTCTTCATTCATATCCTGTTCATATAACGTTAAACACTGATTATTTCCTCCATTTAGTATATCTTCCCTTCTGGTATATCAGTTATGCTTACTTCCGACTATGTTCACTGATCTGTTAACCTGTGATTAACTTCCGGCCTATGTGTGACTTGTAATAAGTGTTGCTTATAAATTGCAATACTTTGTGCATAGCCTTTCACTTAGTTCTATCGTATATAAACTCTTGTATATGTCCTGTAGCACCCCAATTCAAATATCATCTTAGATTGTCCTCATTCTGCTATCCAGACTCGAGTCTTATCAACTCTTGTCACCCTCCGAGACTTAAGGACTGTATCCGATAGTCTAAACGCATCTGCCTCTATCTTTGGATAGTCTATACTCTGTTAGTTTCTAGTCTTAGACTTGTCTAGACTAGCCTTTATACTTCTGTCCAATATCCGGACGCCCTTTGGATAAGTATACAATACTATTCCTTATCTTTGGATAGGAATATGGTACCTGCTTCTACATCCAGATATCATATGATAGTTGTCTGGACCTTCGGATACGCTATGATAGCCATCCGGATCTTCGGATACGATACCTATAGTATTCTGAAATACTGGGCTATACTCAGGAAAGGGGCACAGTGTATGAGCTGAGGCCAAAGCCCTTCGGATCCGAACCTATTTGAGTACGACCTTAACATTGGGAATGTTTCACCTCAAATGCCCTTGTCAGATTCCTGACAGCATCAAAGATATTCTCAGTGGGCTGTCTGGCATTTGGAAGACGGTAATCTCGTCCCTTCATACTCACTGCTGCAGGAAGTTATTTCAAGGATGCTGGGAGATCTTACTGGATGAAGATTTTCTTTGTGCATATTGTCATGGTATTGTCCTCAAATGTGCCAACGGAGTACTGTGGAGAGTGTTTCCCCAAATTTTTACCTATTCAGCTGATTATCCCGAGAAGTACCATCCTCCTTCATCTCAATTAAACTGTTGGATCATTCATGAAAGTATAGGGTTTTAATTGCAACGATAAAAGATATGGGCTCATGCGCATGCCCTTGCTGTTTCACTCCGAAATCATTGTTCAATTATCTCAGTCTACTGAAAGATATGAAGAACCGCATAGCTAACCTCCACGTGTACGCTATGACAAATATCGTCCAGGCACAGGAGTTCATATACAAGTCCAGGAATACTGTAGATGGTTTGAAAGTTAAACATACCCTTGGGGATGGTTCGTGGGTGCCCACTATTGTAAGTGCAAGCAGTTCATCACAATTTTTTTT
The DNA here is from genome assembly GCA_016758765.1 of Suillus cothurnatus. NCBI lineage: Eukaryota > Fungi > Basidiomycota > Agaricomycetes > Boletales > Suillaceae > Suillus > Suillus cothurnatus. The sequence goes on from JABBWL010000091.1 coordinate 134,333, forward strand.
ATCAGCTCAGACTTGCTACTCGCAGAATCAGTTTGTCAAAAAGCTTGGTCCACTAGGCCTTGACACATTCCAAATGCTTGTTGTTGATTTTATGCACGAATGTGAATTAGGTACCTGGAAGGCACTCCTCACTCACCTTATCAGACTCATCTATGCCCTTCCAAGTGGAAGTCAGTTGGTCGTGACCCTTGACAAAAGGTACGCAAAGTTTGTAGAGTGCTGCTACATGCTAATCAGTCCTTAAATGGCAATTTTACCATGGATTTCGTCAAGTGCCTACATTTGGCAATGGGGTAATTCAAAAGTTTGCCAATAACACCTCAGAAATGAAAAGGTTGGCAGCGTGCGACTTCGAGAATATCTTACAGGTACATTTTGCATTAAATTCATCCTCCTGTATTATCGCTTACATTTTCTCCATTGTTAGTGCACTATTCTGGTCTTCAAAGGGTTGTTCCCTACTGGCCATGATGCTGCAGTGCAGTCTCTACTGTATCAATTTGCGCAGTGGCATGCACTCGCCAAACTTCAGATTCACACAGAGTCTACCATGACCTTTCTTGAAGAGACATTCAAGATACTGTCTTGGCAATTGAGAAAATTTCAACGTACCACCTGTGCTGCCTTCACTACCATAGAGTTACTGAAGGAGAGAGCAGCTCGCCAATGAAGGTCAGCCCAGCGCTCTGAAAGTAATACTGCCCCTCTGGAATTGAGCGGGGCAAGGGTGAAGAAGTTCAATATGAATACGTACAAATTTCATGCAATGGGTGATTACACGAGAACTATCAGAATCTTCAGGAGCACAGATTCTTTCACCTCTCAAATGGTATGTATCTATCGTATTTTCACTATCCAGCTGATAATTTTGGTCAGGGAGAGCTTGCTCACAGAGCTCTAAAAGCATTTTATCCACTCACCAGTAAGTTAGATATGCCAGTGCAGTTAGCGAAGCACGAGTGCAGGTGCTGTGTACTTTGTTGAGTGGCAGAAGCAGGAGGTGCCTCTGTCTCTGATAGTCACTCACCCGCCAGTACTCCTCTGGCTTCCTCTGGAAAACATCATCACATTGCAGTTAATTAGAGCAATCCAGTCAATATATTCGCATTCATTCAGCAACATAACAATGATCCGGCTGTCAAGGTAGAGTCAACTTTGCAGCAGGCGCACTTTGTGCTTTACTCACAATGAATATCATCAGAACTTCATACCGAAACTGAAGGATCATATCCTTTACAGGGTGCAGAAGCTTGACATCGACTATTGTGATCACACCTTCACAGACGAAGAGCACAACTCAGTCATTATTCCTAATAATATGATTTACTCCATTCACACGATGCAAGTATACTACACAACATATGACCTTAGGCATGAGTACGATACCATCAACCCCAGGACACACGCTGATGTTATGGTGCTTTTGGGAGAGATGACACCAAGCCACCCATACTGGTATGCTCATATATTAGGTATATATCATGTGGAAACATGGCTCAAAGTCGATGGGGACCAACCTGTGAAGCAGAAAGTTGAGTTGCTCTGGGTTAGATGGTTGGCGCCATTGTGAAACCATCAATCCAGCATGAAACATACTCATCTTCCAAAGGTTGCATTCATAGAAGAGTCAGATCTGGACACATTCGGCTTTCTTGATCCAGGGTAGGTGGCTTGAGGAGCTCATTTAATTCCGGCATTTGCCTCTAGATGTGGCACAAGCGCCCTCTGCTATGGTAAGTCATTGGCACATCCTGAGGGAGACCTAGACGACTGGGAAGGGCACTATGTTGGAATGTGAGCCTGGATACTCCTTTCTATGATGCATTAACTCTGAACACTCATGTCAGATTCATTGACTGGGACATGTTCATGCATTACACCCACTTTGGGATCGGACATCTGGTAATGCTGTGGAGGATGGTACGAGATTGTCTTGGTTCTGAGTCAGTGACACCGGTCAATGCAATAGATGTTGTAAATGAGGATGATGATGCGGATGAAGATGAAGATGAAGATGAAGATGAAGATGAAGATGAAGATGAAGATGAAGATGAAGATGAAGATGAAGATGAAGATGAAGATGAAGATGAAGATGAAGATGAAGATGAAGATGAAGATGAAGATGAAGATGAAGATGAAGATGAAGATGAAGATGAAGATGAAGATGAAGATGAAGATGAAGATGAAGATGAAGATGAAGATGAAGATGAGGGAGACGATGAGGATGATGAAGGAGAGGAGGGCATAATCGATGACCTTTCTTTCTAAATAGATTCCCCCCATTTAGTCACTGGAGTCTGCAAGGTTGAACCTACTTTGAGTCAATTTGTATGATTACTGCAGTTGCCTATCATGATGGTTAGAGACTTGGAGTCGTTCTGTTAGTCATTCAGTGCCACAACAACCTCATCTCAAGCCATTCTTCAAGTGTGATGCATCTATTGAACCAGGAAATATTCAAATTTCTCGTGATTTCTCATGCTTATATGTAAGTCAAAGAGGCTCGGCAGTCCATTTGCACAAAGATTCTGCTTTATATTAGTAAACCTTTATTAGTAATATGCCATTGACTGTGCAATGTATTGGTTTGTTTATTGTTTGTATGTTGATTCGAGCTTATCGATCATTCCTGAAGCCTCCAAGTCACCATAGACTTGTGGTCTCTACCATGTGTGCCAAGCATAAGTTTGCCATCGCGCTCTGAGGTCTGTAACATTATACACAGGGCTTTTCCACATCACTGTGCCAGATCCGTGTTTTTGGTTTGCTAAATTGCTAATAGGACACAATGACTGTGACATGGACACGGTAGCAGTCTACTGATACAGTGATCTCTACCTTCAGATACTAGTTGTTGATGTCTGAGGCAGCCAAATCAGAATATCAGGTGGCCCTCTGCCCACACTACGCACTGCCGCAGGGAGTTATTTCATGCATACTGGCACTGCTGAGTGAATATTTTCTTTATACCTATTGAATATCCAGACTCAGAGAGTATCTTTATTAGATGGAAGCAAGGCAGCTGAAACTTCCAATTTCCTAAATCACCTTTTGAACCATATTGGAATAGGAACCTACACTTTTGGGCGCTTCTCACCATTCAGAAGGGCTACTCTGTTGGAACTGCTGGTGGACCCAGGTTCAATTCTCGATTCTTGCACAATCATCTCCTTTGAACCCACCGAACCAGACTGTGGCAGCTCAAGATATAGAGTGGTCACGGTAGTGGGATAAACACCCATTTGGAATGACATCCTCATTGCAGGTGCTTGTTAGCCCAGAAGATTCTTTCATTGACCAACATGATACTATCACCAGCCTTTGTTCAGTTAATTTACATCTTTACCCCAGGATGAATTTGTAACATCTCCTTCTCTAGAGAAGCCTCAAAAAGAGCTGCCCCACCCAGGGGTGTGATTATCCAGGTGCCTGGATAGCATAACATCGTGCCCCCCTATCGCAAGTTATGTCCATTCTTGAACGTCACTCTAAAAGGGAACATTCCCATGTATTGAATGTTCTTGGGTGTAGCCTGGGGCTGGGAAAGCCATCATTGATGTTCTACATACCCTATCACTGGATAGTGTTAAGGTCGTACTCAAGAGGATATCGGATCCAAAGGGCTTTGGCCTCAGCTCGTACGCTGTGCCCCTTTCCCGAGTATAGCCCCTTATTTCAGAATACTATACTTATCGTATCCGAAGGTCCAGACGACTATCGGATGGTATCCAGATGTAGAGACAAGTATCATATTCCTATCCAAAGATAAGGAATAGTATCATATGCCTATCCGAAGGTAAGGAATAGTATCGTATACTATCCGGATGGCGTCCGGATATCGGATGGCGTCCGGATATCGGATGGAAGTATATAGGCTAGTCTAGACAAGTCTAAGACTAGAAACTAACAGAGTATAGACTATCTGAAGATAGAGGCGGATGCATTTAGACTATTGGATACAATCCTTAAGTCTTGGAGGGTGACAAGAGTTGATAAGACTTGAGTCCGGATAACAGAATGAGGACAATCTAAGATGATATTCGAACTGGGGTGCTATAGGACATATACAAGAGTTTATATATGATAGAACTACGCGAGAGGCTATGCACAAAGTATTGCAATGTATAAGCAACGCTTATTAGAAGTCAAACATAAGCCGGAAGTTAATCACAGGTGAACAGATCAGTAAACATAGCCGGAAGTAAACATAACCGATATACCGGAAGGGAAGATATACTAAATGGAGGAAATAAGCAGTGTTTAACATTATATGAACAGGATATGAATGAAGAAGCTTATCGTGACAGATCTGTGGATCGGATCTGATCGGATCTGACATCCAGAACTTCGGATGAGAAGCGCGAATGTATGGGATATGACAGATAGTAAATAATGTATTTGTGCATATTGACCTTATTTCCAGGTGTAAATTTGCTAGATAAGACTCCCCCTGGTCATGTTACAGACTCTGTAAAGGCTCATGGCAGTCATACAGTTTCGACGAAGGTAAGTCTCCTCTCGGGTTCTTTAAACTGCGCATGTCCTTTACCTAACCTCATTCATCCTTCAAAGGACTTTTAATATGATTATGATTAATCCCTGTTTCTTCTAGGTGGTTATTGCAAAAACAACGGTATGCACTAAAACTGGGCATTCTGGGAAAGTTAACTCACATTATACAGGCATTGCAGCAGTTTTGACCCATCTGCCAATGGAGTTACGAAATGCTCGAAGCGAGCTGTCAAGTTCATAGTTATGGCAACTCCCAAGGGTCTTACAAGGTAAATGCTGAATACATCTGCATGGTGAACCAGTACATTGAGGTTCCAGGAGGATTGAACAATAACAATTATGCCAATGTTGACCTCATTGTTGATGTTGCTGAATGTGCTGGCAATGCTCTACTGAATTCATTGCCCCTAGTTTACTTGTGAGTTCATTCGGAATGCTGATTGAATTTCTCCAAAGATATTCTAGAAGGTTGGACAGTTTTGTGCAGTCATATCCACCGCCAACTTGATTAATTATGATTGGTGCGATGTTGGGAATGTGAGCCCACACTCAACACAAAGGAGTTCTTGAATAGTTTGACAGACTGTCTGGCTGCAAGGTCTACCATCGCAATCTACTCCGATCTCACACAATCCCAAGGCTATAGATGGCTTCTCTTCAATCATGCAAAATGTTTTGCGCACTGTTCAAGTTTCACTGGTGCTTGCAAACACATTGGCACATGTCAGTCATGTTAGGAATCTCATTTGTTGTACTACTGATCTAATCTACCAGCACCCAAATCTACCTCCTCAAACTATCAGCAACTTGCGAATGAAGTGGGATTGGTAAAAATGAAGGTTTGACTGGTTTGTTTCATTGCTGGTAAACATGAAGGATGACCGAGTGTCATACCAGGTGGATAAAGGTCATCCATGATATGGGGCTATGTACTGGTAAGGGAAAGGCTGCTAAGGAGCTTGTTATTGAGCCTCAGGTATGACCAACTTCTTCAAATCTATTGTGGAAATATTCATACTATTTAGCACTCATGTATAGGAACTTACTTGACCAATAAATGAGTTCTACTGGTCAGCACGTGGAGAATCAGCCGAAGACAGGCTTAATGGACCAGAAACTAGATGTACTTGTCATGGCTGCCAGGGAAATTCAGCCTGAAGACCACACAATAGCGCTCCTGGTGAACAGGTCAGCACTGTCCTCAGTGATCACTTGAATATATTTCAAAATGATGAAACCAAGCCCGAATCTGATGACATCCAGGACTACCAATTTGGGTCCTAGCGCCTTTAGCATTACTCCAGACACATGCCATTTGAACAGGAAAAAGTTTCCTATTAGAGTTTCCAGCTGACACCCCAACTTCCAAAAGCCCAGCTAATCCAATGCCATCTTAGTCTTAGACAGTGCTGGTGCACGCAGACACATAAGCAACCTTCCCAAATCTAATCTGATCTCTTGAGACTCACCATCTTAAAAATAATTGTTGAAATCGTAGAAATGAGGGACAAGCAGGTAAGTCTCAGGTGCATTTTTGATGATAGAGGTTCAATTATCTGCACAGGCACTATTTGTCGCTTGGGGGCCAGAATGTGAGAAGTTGAAAAATAGAAATCGGCAGCAAAAGCAGTTGCACAGCTAACATCAGCTGCATGCAGTCACCTCAATGTCTGCGCCTCCTGTCAGTACAAGCACGCCAGGTGCAACAATTACTTCAAAGCCCATCCCGTTGTGGGCACACATCATCCTTTTCCTCTGCTGCACATCTGTTAAAGACCGTGGCACGCTGGTGCATACAATCTCTTGGAGGGGTGAGTATGACTGACTCAGAAGGGCTTTGGCCTCAGCTCGTACACTGTGCCCCTCACCTGAGTACGGTGCCCTTAATTTCGGATAAAGTCCAATAAGGTCCTAATGAAGTCCAGAGGACTCCGGAGGCAGACAACTCTGGTGGAGCGTCCGAAGGACTTCCGGATGAGCGCGGGAACCGTCCGGATGAGTGCAGGAAACTTCCGGACGAGTATCGGAAACTCGGATGGAGTTCCGTCTACTTGATAGGAAGTAGAATAAGTGCGCGTATCAATCCTTAGTAAAGACATAGGGTGGATATACTGCAACGGACACAGTCCGAGGCAGGAAGAGTGGTCTGGAGTTCCGGAAAGGGGTTCCGGAGCGGACGCGGACGGATATAGGCTACCCTTGGGTAGAGACGGAGTTGGATAAGGATTGGAAGGAGTGTAAGTATCGGAAAGACAAGACTTCAACCTAAGGATACAATCCTTTAGGCTTGAGGTAGAATCCGGAAATGGATGAAGTCCGGAAATGTGGAAGAGCGGAGCTCTGGCCTAGGGAATCAATCCCTAGGCCCAAAGGATAGAGAAGGGGCCCTTACAACACTAATGTGCGAGGACAAGAATGCTGCAAGACAATATTATATTCAAACTGAGGATCTATCGAGATGTACAAGAGTTTATATACTGTAGGTAGCTAACAGAATAGTCAGAGGCAGTGTCCAAGGCTATGTACATTAGCGCAGTCAAAGGATAACGGATGAGTAAGCGTATCGGATAGGTAAACAACCGAGTACTGGTAATAGACATGTAGCGAAGATATCGGGTAAGTATAGAACCGGTTATCCGAAAGGTAGAGAATACCGAATAACGGAATAAGGCTGTGTTAATGCTATATGGACAGGTAATGAATAAGAAAGCTTATCGTATCGGATCCGGAGCGGATAGACATATCGGATAAAGGAATAGGCTATGTTAATCTTATATGGACAGGTAATGGATAGGAAAGCTTATCGTATCGGATCCGGAGCGGATAGGCATATCGGATCGGATCCATATATCAGATCAGACGGATGAGCGGTAGTTGGTAGTTGGACAATTGCGATAGTGGATGAGACTGGAACTGGTTATGGATGAGGTCTAGGATCCTAATCTAAGGATTAGTCCATAAATCCGACTATACGATAGGTCCAGAATCTGGGATATGACACACATCTCCCCTACCTGCTGCCAATGACCATTGGTTCGGTCCTTCATTTTTGTATATCTCCCCCATGATTCTATATATCAGTTTGTATGCTATTACATTGCAGTTTACTACCCACTATGTCTACCATCAAGCTTATCATATTCACCTTCGTCTCTAGATATCTTCTCTGATCAAACTCAAGTAATGATGAAAACATGCGGTCACATGTCTGATGTCTTTTGTTCTGATCCATGATGTTTATACTATGCAGGTGAAGGACAAAGCCCAAACCATCAGCAGACATACCCCAACAGGAAGAGCAAGGCACAGTCTGACCAAAAGTGCTCTGAACAAGGAGAGGAGAAAGCTTGAAAGAAGGCAGAGAAGCCAAGGAGGTTAAGCTGCTGCAGACTCGGAGGAGCCTGTACTAGTAAGTGTTCTCATTTCATACCACAGTACTGATTTGCTATCATTGATGATCACAGAATCAACAGCGCACTGTGGAAGGCTTCCTCTGCACCAATCTCACTCCCACCCCAATCATAAGCCCACCAACATCACAACTCTGAGTCTCAATGCTGAGAATGATATCGAAGCTTCATGTCTTCAGTCAATCAAGATGATGTTTCTTAGTCTTTAGTAATGGACCACCATAATCTAGGCCATGCTTGCTGTCAACAATAAATAAGTTAGCAAACAAATGGTCACATGGGCTGCTGGTCTCTCCCACGAGAGCCGCACATTGAATGCGAGATGTCTGATGATATTAAGTGGGTGCCTTGAAATCTCAATGATAAATACACTGACTCATCTGTGGGTTAGCACACAGAATGAGAAATGGCTTGGACGGCTCGTAAAAACCAAGTATGATACCAACTTCATCATCAACAAATTCTCCCTCAAGCTTCGTCCATTCTACACCATACACAAATCTAATGACCAGTGTGTAAATGTATATTTATTTTGGTGTGGTGCTCACTTTTTTCGTCTAGACCATCACCAACTCTTATGACTTCTTCATGCATGGCAAGGAAATTCTTTCCATGGCACAATGTATCATATCCATGACCCTGATTTAACCTGCCAGTAAAGGTCAGTTTCACGCTAAGGCAATTCATTGTCTGCCTTCAATATCATATGCTGCTCTTATTTTTCGGATTGCTCCATCCAGAGTATTGGAGCTGCCGGCATGTGGCAGACAGACACAATCCAACTTGGCATGTCCGAATGGAGAGGGTGGATGTTTAGTGGGACAGCAGTGTGATTGGATGGTTCCTTGGTGTGTTCTTTTTCATTCAAAGTTTTCCTCTCCTCAATTCTACATATTCCATGCTGACCTAGTAGCTAACCATTACACGACTTAGGTCCATACTATACATACTCTACATCCCCCTTCCATCATGCATGCTATACAGCCTGAGCATCACTCTCGGTCAAGAGCAGCTCATACCCGCACCCGTTCAGAAGACTTGCCAGCACTGAGGAGGTATGTCCTATTCATTGACTTTTAGGAAATCTATCTAATGCAGTACACTAGGAATACAAATGAAAGGCTTTCACACAGATGAGTATCATCATGCCTACTGGTTTCATGTACCATCCTAACCCGGGTCATTTCATACAGCTCTTCTTCAATGCTCCAAAGTGAGGACAGGGGGATTGAACAGTGGGATCCCAGTGGATGTGCACATGATAGAATTGGTAGCACCATAGCGGGGGCAGGTATCAGGATGGCAGATGGTGTGATATCTTGAGCACCTAGTAACCATAGGACATTAGATATGTAGTGCCAAATCCATCCCTGTGGTCTTGATTAGCATAATCTCCCTTTCAGAGTCATGCAAGGTTGGCCACTCACCCTCACAGCTCACCTCCTTGGGCAGATTTCTGATTGCAGCCGGTCAGCGCTATGTGCTGTTGCCCATTAGCTTAGTGCTCATGTGTCATAGTCTCTCATTATTAGTTAGAGTAATAGTAGTATTTGTTTCATGGATGGTTCTCACCCAGAGCGATAGAGCAACATCCAAAGACTTCCACTGGAAAGCCTTATATGGCCTTAGAATTCAAAATATGGTGAGGGAAAAGGTGAATGCTCAAAAATCTGGACACATTTACTCTTCCATCCCTTACCAGTCACCCTGGTGCAATGTTGCAATGCAGGGATAAGCTCCAATGCCAATATAGAAATGATGACTATTGGTAATGTCGCTTTCCATGAAAAAGTTATGGAAGGCCTTGTAATTCAACACATAATTGACAACAAATGATATTACTTAACAATGGGGACACAGTTACACTACAATGTCTTGCTGGTCATGAAGTCGCAGTGTTGCAATCTTGTCGTGAATTCCTCATTGCAGTCTATGTTTGCAGACATCCCTGCCTATGTATCAACAACCCAAATTTCTCCGACTATGAATGAGTATATTTAGCAAGGGCAAGGTTATATTATTCTACAGTCATCATGGCTACATTATCACAGACTCCTGGATTCAGTGATGGACAACTCTGGTGGCGATCAATGCAGGCACCATTACTTTTTCAGATACCTCACACACACAATCTGATCGCAAAAGTAAGGTTCTGCAACTGCCTCATGGCATCAATTTATGCTCATGGCTAGCTTGACTTGTACTACCATGGACGCTGTGACAATTAAGTTTTCTTTGGGCTGATATTAGCTTTACTTACTTACCTTTACATTCTTTACTTTTGTGGCTTATATAAGCATGTTTCCCTTTCACCAGTACCAGTCTGAAGTTTGATGACATTTCACTACCTCTGAGCTTGAGCCTAGATCAGAAACCCTTTAGGGTCAAACACTGTCTTCTAGGACATAGTAGCTATGCAGGGTATTGGCCACATATTGGTTAGGGAGTGATCCTACTACCTAGCCAAGTTTGTGCATCACAACGTGTCAAATACTACGTCAACATTCTTCTCCTTCTGATTTTCCATCTCATGAGTGTAGCTCCTCATCACACACCTTATTTCTAGGCATAAAACCTAAGACATCATTCATCTCTTGCATGAGTTCACTGTCATCCTTAAGGCCTCTCCACTTTGGACTGTTAACTGATATGTCAGAATTTGGGTCACCAGGTAGATGCACTCTTACATTCCATTGCACACTTCCATGACATGCTGACCATAGAAAATATGGCAACTGGGCTGAAACTCAAGAGGGACTCCACTGTAGTGATTTGAAGGATGGATATCTTCATGCCATGGATCATACAGCCCTTCACCTATTTCCACCGCCTCGCCATCATTTGTGTCAGCAGTGTTCAGGCGTGCTTTGATAGGGGGAAATTTGAAGCTACTTGGGTATGCAAGCATCATGCACTTCCCCTCATTGAAAAGTGGCGCCTGACAGATGTCATGGGAGACTTTACATGGGACATGATGACTAGCCTTTTTTGTCATGGTAGAGAAGCAGTGGAGAGCATCGCTGTTATTCTCTAGAATTTGAACGCTTGTCTTTGGGAATATGACTGCCCACTGAAAAGGGGCACTGTGCAACCATTGGCATTATCTGCAGTGGCAATGCTTCACATTGAATGGGTCACCTGCAAAAGCAAAACATACTGCACCGCACCAGCAGGACAACTTGTATTTTGTCTTGAAGAGCTCCTCACTGTCTGTACCACGCTCTAGGGACCAGTTATATGGCGGCTTTGACATCCAATCTTTCTCAGAATCACTGCCATCAGATGAGGGGATAGGAGGAGAACCATGCCAGCATCAGTGAATCAGTGAACAGATGAGAAAACTGTCTAAAGCAATATATTGTACAACATCACAACAATCTTTGTATATCTGCTGACCGCATTGACATAGGAATATTTGATATTGTCGAGGAAAGACAAATTTACAAGCACACCAACCTAGTAAAATTATTCAATTTGTGACATTTTTTGTTTAGATGGATTCAAGAAAGAATAAACTGGCACATGTTCATTCAATTAAGTACAGACCAAGATTGAGAGGGTCGGGGAAGGAGATTGTAATATGCCAAGTGAAAGACCCTTTGGCATTATCCCCAGTGATGCAGATGGGATATTAGTGCTACTTAACCACAAGTCGCACCCCGCTGTGTTCCTTCATCTCACGCCCTTAGATAACTCAGCGCTCTAACCAGTCTTAGATTTATTCAGAGCACTATCACTGTCGGGTTGATATAAGGTCACTATAGGTCATTAAGTCCTTGTGATTCAGGTTCCCCTGCATATAAGGATAAGTGGAGCTAGTCTTTTTCGGCCTAGCTAAATTTATCTTTCACACTGGTAGTGTATAAACTTTAGCTAGAAAGCTGTACTGTGTTATATAGTCAACACCTGTAAGGTAGTATATAACCTCGCATTCCATCGCATTTCTTCGCATTTACTTCACGTTTCATCACATTTGATTAGGGTTGATTAGCACTCACTTGTGGATCTTTGCTTTCCTTGCGTCCCCTTTAGGGTCGAACGCTCTTGCTTCTGCGAGTATAGCAGCTAGGTAGAGCTGAGACTCACTTATACTGGTTTAGCATTATTATAGCTAGTGCCTAGCCAGGTTGTGATACCTACACCATTATGCTTACCGATCCGTTATCCTTTTACTGCGCTAATGTACATAGCCTTGGACACTGCCTCTGATTATTCCGTTAGCTACCTACAGTATATAAACTCTTGTAAATCTCGATAGATCCTCAGTTCGAATATTATTGTCTTGCAGCATTATCGTCCTTGCACCTTAGTGTTGTAAGGATCTCTTCTCTATCCTTTGGGCCTAGGGATTGATTCCCTAGGCCAGAGCTCCACTCTTCCACGTTTCTGGACATTGTCCATTTCTGGATCCTACCTTGGGCCTAATGGATTGTATCCTTAGGTCAAAGTCTTGCCTTTCCAATACTTGCACTCCTTCCAATCCTTATCCAACTCTGTCTCTACCTAAGGGTAGTCTATATCTGTCCGCATCCGCTCTGGAACCCCTATCCGGAACTCTGGACCACAATTCCTGCCTCGGACTGTGTCCTTTGCAGTATATCCACCCCATGTCTTCACTAAGGATTGACACGCATGCTTATCCCACTTCCTATCAAGTGGACAGAACTCCATCCAAGTTTCTGATACTTGTCCGGAAGTTTCCCGCACTCTTCCGGATGGTTTCCATGCTCATCCGGAAGTCCTTCGGATGCTCCACCAGAGTTGTCTGCCTCCAAAGTCCTCCAGACTTCGTTAGGACCTTATTGGACTTTATCTGAAATTAAGGGCACCGTACTCAGGTGAGGGGCACAGTGTATGAGCTGAGGCCAAAGCCCTTCTGAGTTAGTCATTCTCACCTTTCCAAGAGATTGTATGCACCAGCGTGCAATGGTCTTTAACAGAGCTCTATCATGACAAATGGTTTTTAGTCATTGCCAGGATCACTAGTCTATCAGTGGCTGACAGTCTAACTCACTCAAAAACATCATTTCCATAACATAGTACACACATGTTCAAACAACTATTGGCTATACTGCATCTGGCAGATACAAGAAATGGCAGAGTGCATGAGATACATCTTGCCAGGTCTGTGATGCCACCCAAATAAGTATGTAGATATGACAAATTCTGCTTGATATTCAGTTCATTAGGACTACAAGCACATGAGGATGATAATGGCCTCACCTTAGTTGCCAGACTCGGGCTTGCAGTTCAAGGCCAGCCCATCCTTCAACTCATACTCAGAGGTCTTGCCCTCCATCAGGTTATCATCAGCAGGCACATGATTTGTGGGTTGACACAAGTTGTGCACAAGACCCTCAGCCTGATTAAGTTGCAAATCAGCAGCAAGGAAGGCCATAAGTTCATGCTGATAATGTTTCTTCTTTGCATCTGTGTCAACTTTGTGCTCCATCTCATTCATTCAGCCCAAAAGACATTTGAGGAATTTGACCTCCACACTGGTATGAGCATATCTTATAGCATCCTGCTGGAGGACCAGTTGAGACAACATGGCATTGTCTTACTAGGATATAGAAAGCAATAACATCACCAATTTCAATATCCTACCACAGTCAATGATTCAGTTAATTACCAATGATTGATAATGTGGTTATTTGTAAGGAATAGGTTTGTTGAGTTCTCTAAGCAAAATACTAGTGAATAAAGGTGGAGGGAAAATAAGATCAATAACTGGCTTGATGCAGTACTATAACTTCTCTGAATATAATGATGCAACAGAATATAATGACCTAAAGCTATATCCCTCTTGGATATTCCTTATCCTCAACCATGGAGATCAAACTAAGATCAAGCACTATCAAGACAACCCAATACATGACTTTGAAACTAACCCTCTGCTGCTCAGGCACTCATGATGAGTATGATGCAGACCAGAACAGAATACACCCTCTTGATGTAGCCTTAAATAGCCAAGCTCTTAATATTGTTGACTGACTGCAAGCCTTATCTGTCTTCCCTAATTGCTGAAAATACCAATATTCTCTCTACAGAACTGTTTCTGTGTCTAAAAGAGAACCTGGAATGTACTGTGTAATATGGCTCAGATGTGGCCTTAGATACTTTGTATGATGTTGCAAATAATGTCGAAGGAATGGAGGAAATAACTTAATATTTCTTTCAAATAGTCACTTAGATATTCACTTGGATATAGAGGCTGAGATCCTAGGGAATTTTTCTTAGGTATAAAAGATGGGTATTGTTTTTGCAAAGGCTGAGCCCCTTATATACTACTCTACTGGTGGCTATGCTAGTAATTATTGGTATACAAGTAAAATACCTAGAGTTGTTGAATAAAATATTCTGAAGCACTTTGGCAGAGGAACCCATATTTGGCATCCTTGGGTCAAGTAGCAGTGCTTCCTGTGCAGAGCTAGCTTAATTTGGAAGTCTCAGGTAAAGTGCTTGAAAGGCTGTGTGCCAAGACTTTGCACTGCCTAGTTACTGTGCTTTAGCCACTAGACCTAAAATAGACATTCTTAGTGCTCACTTGTTGAATACCTTATTTCTGGGTTTGTTCATATGTTCAAATGATACATTACTCAAATGATATTATATTTATTGACAATTCTTCAAAGCAAAATTCCCCACATAGACATAACTATGTCTAGATATTGAGTAGCTAATGTTTAGATGTTGAGATGTTACTGTAAGAGTATCTCAGAAGATGTGAAAATGTGTGAAAAAATTATGAAAGGTGTGGGAAATTGCTGACTACTGAAAGTTAAAGGGTTTTGAAGCTGTTTTCTGACCAAGATAAGTATTATTGTGAAGAGATAAGTTGTAAAGTAATGTTTGTAGGCTCAGAAATTATTGAATAAAATTCTCCTTTGATCAGGAAAATTCAGGACAGTATAGTGGACTATTATAGGGAGCTTTTATAGGGTAGAAACTTATATGAAAATATGTCTATGACCATACACAAAGCAGAATTTGTGCATGTCAGTGTGTTAAATATCTGCCTCAACTTCCCGAGCTATTGCTAGGGCAAGGACATGCTGCCATTCCCACTTAGCTTGCTGCACAATGATAGCTTGCAAGACAATTTAAATAGAAATAAATCTCAGGTCATTCTCCAAGGTTTCCTAGCTCTCAAGCTGGTAGGGTGCTTGTCAATATGAAGCGGTATACCCCTAATGTTAACATAGTACCTCTTAGTCATCATCTTCCAGATCTAAATTTAGGCAAGGCTTCTTAAGCTGTGATTTTGCATGTTTCACAGAGTAAGATAAATTCTTGATTACATGGGGGATGCATGGTGGTGCACAAAGTTCATCATCTAATGAATCACTGTCATTGCCAATGGGCACCCATTGGCATTTATATGGTTTGGGACTCTGATGCCTGAGCTGTCTGGAAGAGTTGTGACTGTTATCAGGACTCTTGCAAGTCATAATAGAACTTGGAGGAGTGGTGAGTTGGTTGTACATTTATGTATAAGTATATCCTGGAGGGCCAGTGGTAGCAATCCATAGCAGATAGGGGATATAAATATTAAAGTGTCACTTTGACACATAATTAGGATTGTTGGTGATTCTCACAGACCTCCTTCTATCTGAAGATTATGATCAGTGGCAAACTAAGAACCTTATAGATCTTATAAGAAGGCTATGGCCACCTATGTACTTCAATTGGTCTTGTGGGCTTATCAATTAGCAATCATTAAGCAGGCATGGAGGTTGTAACATTGTTGCCTTGATGTTGAGTCAGTTGAATCACTTGACTGATGTCTAGACTCCTGGGCCAGAGTCACTGGTTGTAGTAGTCTCGGCATTGGCCTGAGAATACAGGTTGTGTGATTCAAATTAGATAATTGATTCAGTTCAAATTGTGATACAGTAACCCCCAAATGTTGTGATAGTAGTACCAGTGCCCCCATTTCAATTGTGCTATGGTTTACTAGTGTAGTCATCCCAATCTCAATGCTGTGGTGGGCTGTGTAGGCACACCCTAGTATTGCCATTAGCATGACTTCTACTAAAGAAGGCTGTTTCATGTCAAGTTAAAGTGGCTGCAGTCATCTTATAGAACGAGTCTGTGAAAATTTGCCTACTCAGCTTAAACCAACTCAGGTTGTACCCAGACTTGAGTCATGCAGCAGCAACCACCATCTGGATTGCCAGAGTTTAGGCCAATGGTGGTGGCCTCCAAGTCATTTAATAATGACTATGATGACTCAGATGACTTCAAGTTGTCCAAGTCATTGGACCTAGTGTACAGTCCAAGTCAGCCATTATAGCAACAGTGGTCAGATGCTCAGAGTCATGATGACCCTACTATTAGTAATTGGAATGCCTTACCATATAGCAGGTCACAGCAGCACAGTCGCATTTTCCCTGGCACACAGGCCCATGACCTAGCACTTGCTGATCCCACCAGTTTTGATGCCAATTTGTACACTTTGAGTTCTCCTTAAGAGTCTGAATTTTCCTTCCACTCAGACTTAGTTACCTATGAGGCACCCCTGGTAGGTGTACCAGGTTTACAAACCACTTGTAGGCATTGTCCATTCACACTACATGTCACTGACTCCAGCAGTTGTACTGATAGCAGGAGGCTCAGAATTATGATGATTGGGAGGCTCAATTCAGATTACTGCATATCTGGTTGCCATACAACATACCTGGCAGTCACAGTACTTTCCCTGGCACACAGCACCTAACAGTCACTAATCCAAACACTTTTTATGCCAATTGTTACTCTCCTCAAGAGCCTAGGCCTTTCACACCCCACTCGGATTTGGTCACTCACCAGGCACCCTCAGGCACACCAAGTACTAGTACACAGACAATTGATAGGCATTTTTTATTCATACTAACTTTCTGTCACTGACTCAGAACCACCTGTAGCTAACAGTTTCAGCATGGACCAATGTCAGATTCAGCAGTTGCAGCAACAGTGGAACATTCAGAGACATGATGATCTCCAGGAGGCCATACTTGGCAGATTGCAGAGTACTTCAGGTTGGTCTCCATATGATATATCTGCCAGTAGCAGTCACACTTTCTCCTCAGACTTGGTCACCCACCAGGCACCCTCAGGTATGCCAGGTTCATGAACTGTCAGTAGGCATTGTCCATTCACACCAAGTTATGTCACTAACTTAGAACCACCTGCAGCCGATAGTTTCACTGGTGTCAAAACCAGCACAAGACTCCTAACAATACCTCAACTCAACACCAGCTTGCCATCATATTGGTTTTCCATATTGTAGACCTGACCATGATGTGCAAGACTATAATAGAATCATTACCAGTCCTGATGCTGTTCAAGCTACTTGTAATTCAACACCTTTGAACTTGGACATGGCTGGTCCGATGACCTGCACCAAACTGGTCTGGTGCATTGCTGACTAATTCTCCCTCATTCTAGGTCAACAAAAAAAACAGAGCCTAGATGAAAATTCATTTTCTTCACTTTGCTTCCATGGTCAATTATCCTTTTTGATTTAATTCTGTGTTTAGTTTCATCCCAATCAGTATGATGATGGCTCAGATAGAATCCCTACACATGTCAGGTGACTTGCACTTCTTGCACAAGGCCCAACACGCCTGATCCTTAGAGCTAATCCTTTTCCTGAAGTTACAGATCTATTTTGCTGACTTCCCTTATCTACATTGTTCTAGTCCAACTGCTGTTACTATGGAACCTTTCTCCACTTCAGTCTTCAAGGATCTCACTTGAATATTTGCTACTACCACCAAGATCTGCACTAGAGGTGGTTCCACCCAGCATCGCTGCCAAGGCTTCTCACACTTGAGCGCCATCCATTTTCAGGGCCAGTTCATTCAGCAGGTGAGTTGTTACACACTCCTTAGCAGGTTCCGACTTCCATGGCCACTGTCCTGCTGTCTAGATGAACTGACACCTTTTGTGGTGTCTGATGAGCGTGTATTCCGGCACCTTAACCTCCCATTCGGTTCATCCCGCATCGCCAGTTCTGCTTACCAAAAATGGCCCACTAGAAACTCTCAATCGCAAACTTATACACAGTCCAGTGCGGAAGATGCTTCTTTAGATTACAACTTGGATGACCGTAAAGACCGCCAGATTCAAAATTTGAGCTTTTCCCGGTTCACTCGCAGTTACTAGGGGAATCCTTGTTAGTTTCTTTTCCTCTGCTTATTGATATGCTTAAGTTCAGTGGGTAGTCCTACCTGATTTGAGGTCAAACGTCTATAAGGAAGACAACACAAAGGTCATCAACGGATTAGAGGCGCGGGACGGGTTCATTCATGTGCTTTGGCGAACGGCAATCATTATCACGCCGAAAGCCTTGTCGCGCAAAGTCGAAAGTCGACCGCAAGCCGATGCATTTCAGAGGAGCCCGAGTCCTGAAAAACAGGTCTCCAGCAGCCCCCAGGATCCAAGCCCCGGCTCGAAGCTAATTGAGAGGGGTTGAGAATTTACTGACACTCGAACAGGCATGCTCCTCGGAACACCAAGGAGCGCAAGGTGCAGTTCAAAGATTCGATGATTCACTGTAGATCTGCAATTCACATTACATATCGCGATTCGCTGCATTCTTCATCGATGCGAGAGCCAAGAGATCCATTGCTGAAAGTTGTAATAACTTTTGTCTCGAAGAATCGCGTCTCCTGGAAGTCGCGACTCGACGATGATAAAAACGTTCAAAGACTTTCTACACAAAGAGGTATATGAAGACACGGGGGGGTTGGCCCCCCACATGCCCATACAGTGAAGGTTGAGAAAGAGAGCGTGCACATGCCCGTTTTAAGCAGGCCAGTGACAGTTCTCCCAGCCTTTCCCTTGCTGGATTATAATTTCATTAATGATCCTTCCGCAGGTTCACCTACGGAAACCTTGTTACGACTTTTACTTCCTCTAAACGACCACGTGAGGTGGACCGCCCAGATGAGCTCAAAGTTCAACTACGAGCTTTTTAACTGCAACAACTTTAATATACGCTATTGGAGCTGGAATTACCGCCGCTGCTGGCACCAGACTTGCCCTCCAATCGTTCCTCATTAAGAGATTTGAATTGTACTCATTCCAATTATAAGACCTGAAAGAGCCCTATATTGTTATTTATTGTCACTACCTCCCCGTGTTGGGATTGGGTAATTTGCATGCCTGCTGCCTTCCATGGATGTGGTAGCCATTTCTCAGGCTCCCTCTCCAGAATTGAACCCTTATTCCCCGTTACCCGTTGAAACCATGGTAGGCCTCTATCCTACCATCGAAAGTTGATAGGGCAGATATTTGAATGAAGCATCGCCAGCACAAGGCCGTGCGATTTGAGAAGTTATTATGAATCACCAAATGAGCGGCGAGCCGCATTGGTTTTTTATCTAATAAATACACCCCTTCTGGAAGTCGGGGCTTTAGTTGCATGTATTAGCTCTAGTTTTCCACAGTTATCCATGTAGAAAGATATCATCAAATAAACTATAACTGATTTAATGAGCCATTCGCAGTTTCACAGTACAAACTTGTTTATACTTAGACATGCATGGCTTAATCTTTGAGACAAGCATATGACTACTGGCAGGATCAACCAGGTAACTACTGATTCCAATGACGCCGAAGCATTGGCTCCTCTGGACCTCGCCATGAAAGCGAGGCCACATCGAGGTCGGAGTGTTTGCAAACCTTTTGTCAACATAAGAGACCGGATGACTGTCCTCGCGTACCATCCACTTTCCCCTGGAGTACTAGCTTCATGGTTACTCAGACAATCCATCAGCCTCCCCCTTGTTTCCCGTTCTCACATATTTCAGACTGGCTTCTCCTCGTTCCGAAAAATGAAGATTGCAGCCTTCAATGAGGACTACCAGCAACCGGCATGCCTGAAAGACTAGCGCAGTCGCAGCGGATCCTCAAGCGGTTGATTGTTGCAGGCTTGGCCATTGGCAATCAATCCACATCCTTCATGCATCGCAAATGCGGTCCTCAAAAGGGACACATTCAACTTCATCGACGATGAGTTTTAAAGACTCACAAACGTCGGGCTAACATCGCCATCCCGAGTCGGTTTATCCTGCAATGCAGGCGCATCAACAACTTGGTCCAAGCAAAGCCAGTCAGAAAATCAGCATACTAGACCGACCAGCCCGACCATCAAAGGCCGGGCCCATCAACATTCGACCGAAAGTCAAGAAAAAGCATGGCGCAAAAAGGTAATGAAACCCTCGAAAATGCACCCATAAGCCCTTTCATAACAACTCACTCAAGGATCTACCGTTATCGCACGCAAAAGCCCGGCATCACATGAGAAAGTCTTCAAAATCGTGCCCGTTAGCTTGATTGCATCGTATGCACTCGAAAGCGTAGCATTGTATATGAAAACCCTCAAAAATGCGCCCATCAGCTTTGTTTGTGCCGTCGACCCTTTTGTGTGTTGTGCCCACTCCCATATAGTAGGAAAGCTGTGTTGTTTGTCCGTATTATGCCTGGAGCGCAGAAGGTGTGCGGATTGGTGTCCACTATATCGCGTTTTGGTGTGTTTTTGAACTCTGCAGAATTTTGCCTCTCAAAATCCTTGACTTTTCCGCCCACATTAGGAAAAACCTAATGAAAGCATCGCAACGCATTCCTATAGCATCCACTATATCAAACACTACACTTTTCCTATGCAAAACAACAAAATTGCGTCCCTATACAAATGTCCAAAATTAGCATCCACTATATCAGACACTACACTTTTCCTATGCAAAACAACAAAAAATTGCATCCCTATACAAATGTCCACCATGTCAAACACTACGCTTTTCCTATGCAAAATAACAAAAATTGTGTCCCTATGAAAATTGTCCACTATATCAAAACACAAAAATTGCATCCCTATACAAGTGTCCACTACATCAAAACACTACACTTTTCTTATGCAAACATGTCAAAATTGCGTCCATACACAAGTGTCCACTATATCAAAACACTACACTTTGCTATGCAAACATGTCAAAATTGCGTCCACACACAAAGTGTCCACTATATCAAAACACTACACTTTTCCTATGCAAACATGTCAAAATTGCGTCCATACACAAAGTGTCCACTATATCAAAACACTATGCTTTTGCTACACAAACATGTCAAAATTGCGTCCTTATACATATGTTCACAATGCCAAGTCCCATATAAAACACTACACTTTGCTACACAAACATGTCAAAATTGCGTCCTTATGCAGATGTCCACTATATCAAATGACTACACATCATTTCAAGACCACATGCCAGTGTCCACTATATCAAACACTACACATTTCCTATACAAACATGTCAAAATTGCGTCCATAAGCAAGTGTCCACTATATCAATCACTACACATATTTCAAAACCACATGCCAGTGTCCACTATATCAAACACTACACATTTCCTATACAAACATGTCAAATTTGCGGTGTCCACTGTATCAAAGCCAAGATGTGTCCACCAATTCAACACTACACTTTCCTTACTCAAATAAGACAAAATTGCGCCACACTACACTTTTCTTATCCAGATAGGCCAAAAATGCGTCCACAACAACAAGACATTGCACCTCCCTAGTCAATCCATGAGAAGTCATATTGAAGTCATTTAATAGAAAACATGAACACAAACTTGAACTATTGACTACAATACTATACCACTCTATAATCTCTGACCATAGACCTGCCCTAAACCACTACGTCCGAAGTCAAGCAAAAATCCTGATGGCCATTAGGGTTTCAACAAGACCTGCCCTAAACCACTACGTCCAAAGTCAAGCAAAAATGCTAGTGACCATTAGGGTTTCAACAAGACCTGCCCTAAACCACTACGCTTGAATTCAACCGACCAATCCCCGATGAGAGTTGGGGTTTGCTTACGTGTCGCTTACCTTTGCTCGCTTTTTTTTTTCTTCCTTGCTCTTGATCTTTGCCTCGTCTTTTTTTTTTCTCCCTTCGCCTCCCCTTTCCCTCCCCCTTCTCGCCTTCAAAGCGCTTCCCTTCGCTCCTCTTTGAGACCCTCCCAAAGGAGGACCCCCAAAGAGGAGCATAGGTTCCTCCCCTTGAAAAGGGGAGGATGCGCCCCTCCGGCATGCGCCCTTACCACGAGGCCAAGAGATGGCAGGCCTCGCAGTCTACAGCCGTACCAATAGGCTGGTTTCATAGATGAGGTCCGACGCACAGACCTCACCCGCATGCTCGACGCCGATAAAATCATGGCGCGATGCATCAAAATCCTCGAGATTGCATTCATCAGCTCATTCGCTAATAAAAGCGTAGTCAAACCCCTCAAAATTGCGTCCATCAGCTTAGTCGCTAATAAAAGCGTAGTCAAAACCCTCAAAGTTGCGTTCATTAGCTTAGTCGCTAATGAAAGCATAGTCAAAACCCTCAAAATTGCGCTCATTAACTTCATTATGCCATCGACCCTTTTGTTTGTTGTGCTCGCCCCATATGGTAGGAAAGCTGTGTTGTTTGTCCGTATTATGCCCGGAGCGCAGAAGGCGTGCGGATTGGTGTCCACTATATCGCGTTTTGGTGTGTTTTTGGACTCTGCAGAATTTTGCCTCTCGAAATCCTTGATTTTTGCGGCCACATTAGGAAGAACCTAATGAAAGTGTCAAAAATGCGCCCACCACACTTTTCTGGTGTCCACTATATCAAACACTACACTTTTCCCATGCAAACAAGCAGACAACAAACATCACACTTTCCTTATCCAAATAAGCCAAAATTGCGTCCACCACCGCAAAACACTATACTTTTCCATAGCAAATGCACCAAATTTCATCCCGCTGATGTGAGACTGCGCACCAGCATGACGATGGGCTGCATCAACAATAAAGTCTAGGGGTTCAAGGTCGTTGTCTATGAAACGAGCGAGAAAGATAAGGAAATACTGAAAAACAGCGAAAGTCCGTGTATCTCAGGATGAAGCGGTGGGGGAGATTCCATGCGGCGGTCAGATGTGCCCATTGGGTCTAGGAACAATAAAGTCTACGGGACAAAAGGTAGTTGACTACGAACTGAGTGAGAGTGATAAGGAAAAACACGAAAATGCCTCATTTCCTAATGAGATGTAATGAAAATGTGTCCATGTCCTTATGTGTCCAAAACCCGGACAAACACTACACTTTCCTAATGCAGACAAGCCAAAATTGTGTCCATACACAAGTGTCCACTATATCAAAACACTACAATTTTGCTACACAAACAAGTCAAAATTGCGTCCATGAGCAAGTGTCCACCATATCAAAAACACTACACTTTTGCTACACAAACATGTCAAAATTGCGTCCATAAGCAAGTGTCCACCATATCAAAACACTACACATGTTCTATGCAAACATGTCAAAATTGTGTCCTTATGCAGATGTCCACTATATCAAATGACTACACATCATTTCAAGACCACATGCCAGTGTCCACTATATCAAACACTACACATTTCCTATACAAACATGTCAAAATTGCGTCCTTATTATACAAATGTCCACCATATCAATCACTGCACACTTTCCATGCCAGTGTCCACTATATAAAACACTGCACTTTTCCTATGCAAAACAACAAAATTGTGTTCCTATACAAATGTCCACTATATCAAAACACTACACTTTGCTATAAAAACATGTCCAAAATTGTGTCTCTATACAAATGTCCATCATATCAAATGACTACACTTTCCTATACAAACATGTCAAAATTGCGAACACTACACTTTTGCTGGGCAGGTGTCCACTATATATTTCCTATACACACATGTCAAAATTGTGTCCTTATAAATCACTACACTTTTCCTATGCAATATCACCAAAATTGCGGACACTGCACTTTTATTATACTTTCTCAATGAAAGTCCACCCAAAATCATCAAAATTGCTCTTCTCTTATGTTTTGAGCAACTTTCCTAATGAAAGTCTACCAAAAATCGCCAAAATTGGGACATTGCCGAGTGCCCATATGGTCCCTTTGCATCTGTATCTTATATCCATGGCCATAGGACTTTGAAAGTACTGCATCCTGTCTGATCTGCACAGTCAACCAAAGTGCTGCCTAGTTAGTACCATGGTGTGGGACCACATGGGAATCCTAGGTGCTGTGGCTTTTTTCTTGCCCACTTTCCTAAACATTGCCTTATTGATTTCGTGATTTTTCTCCCTTGACTTTTCCTTGTGGACTTCGCATTTTTTGCATTCATCAAGACTTTTCCTAGTCTTTCTACCTTGCTTTGACCCATCAAATTCTTCGCACATTCCAAGTCCTCTCAGAGCCTGCCCTAAACCAGACTTTTCCTAGCCTTTTGCATTTTTTGCTAGACTTTTGTATAGCTTTTTTTTCTTGCCTCGCTCATCCCTCATAGACTTCACTATTTTCGCATTTTTACTAGACTTTTGCTAGCTTTTTTTGCCTCACTGTTTCCTCTATTGACTTCGCTGTTTTCGTGTTTTTTACTAGACATTTCATAGCCTTTTTCCGCTGTAGGGACTCATATTTCTATGGGCGCGTAATGGGCATATTCACGCAAGCAGTCTGTTTATCATTCGCATAATGACTTGCACTTCCATTGGTATATCATGCAACACATTCCTGTATAACGCGCCATAGGTGCGATGCTTTCCCGCGCTTGCGCATTTTCGCATTTCATTGCATTTCATCGCGTTTCATTGCATTTCATCGCGTTTCATTGCATTTCATCGCGTTTCATTGCATTTCATCGCGTTTCATTGCATTTCATCGCGTTTCATTGCATTTCATCGCGTTTCATTGCATTTCATCGCGTTTCATTGCATTTCATCGCGTTTCATTGCATTTCATCGCGTTTCATTGCATTTCATCGCGTTTCATTGCATTTCATCGCGTTTCATTGCATTTCATCGCGTTTCATTGCATTTCATCGCGTTTCATTGCATTTCATCGCGCATCATTG
Organism: Suillus cothurnatus; assembly: GCA_016758765.1. Lineage (NCBI taxonomy): Eukaryota > Fungi > Basidiomycota > Agaricomycetes > Boletales > Suillaceae > Suillus > Suillus cothurnatus. The sequence goes on from JABBWL010000091.1 coordinate 159,178, forward strand.
CATTTCATCACCTATTATCTGGGAGTGCCTATCCATGTCCGACCACCTCATTGGTACATCATATTCCTTGCCTCATGGTTGTAACAAGCATTGCAGCGTTATTACATGTTATTACATACTATCAGCGTGTTTTCTTCCTATCCCTTCTGCGTCCGATGCGATTTTGTCTAGTATATAGTTTGATGATCGCACTACTACTCTCCCCCATTACTCCCCTTTACTGTACTTCCCTCACTATCGGGTTTTACTCTGAAGTAGTAGTCACCATTAGGGCGCACTTTGTGTTACCTATGGTTATTGTCATCAGACTAGACTAGATTAATCAGACCTCGCTTTTCACTCGCTTTGCATTGCGCTCGCTTTGCGTATCCGTCGATCCGTTATCTATCCGCCCCTCTATATCACTCCTTATTCTCCGCATTCCATCCGCGCTTTCCCACGACAACGCGCGCTATAGGCGCGTGCCTTCCCACGCTTCGCTTACCTTAGGGTGACTTTCCCGCACTTTGCATTGTAGAGACTCAAGTCTCTATGGGCGTGTACAGACCATATTGCAAGATCTTGTACTGGACCTGTTGAAGCGCGGCGACCTTTGCAATTTTCGCGTTTTCGCATGTTTCGCGTTTCCGCGCATCTTGCATATTTCACGCATTTCGTGTTTCAGATTCCTCGCATTTTCATGCATCTCACATATTGCGCACATTTTGTGATCCCACACAGTTCGTAATTCGTGCACTTGCATATCTCGTGGGTTTCGCGTTTCCGCATATTTTGCATTCTCGCGTTTTTCGCGCTTTGACATATGCTACCGCGCACCTCCCTGGGATCCATTGCATTCCATTCACATGTCCTGTCCTCATCCTCCAAGGTCCATTGGTGTGTATTTCACTTTGTTTCACTTGCATTACATCATATATGTCCTTGCATTCCCATTTATGTTCACTTATCTCGTTATGTGTTTATATTACATCACCCTTGTACGTTTAGCGCTACCTACTCGGCTCCGAGGCCTGGGAACTCGCTTAGCATGCTGACACGTCAGCGCATAGTTGGAGGTTTTTACTTCACTTCTGTTCCATCACTTAGACAATTAGTTAGTAGGACTGAGCATCAAAAATCCATCGACTTCCTATTCCATCGTTGCATTCCCAGTAGCCTCAGGATATTCTCGAGAAGCACATCCATTTCTCCTTCAGTATCTACCCTCGAGTTAGAGAGCCCCACTTTCGTGTTTTCAGAGAGTAACGCACTTCGCAATATTTTCGCGCTTTTTCCCGTGCTTCGCGACTTACAGTGCGTTTTCACGCGCCCTTAGCCAGACCAAAGCCCAGTCCACGACTCCCCTCTCCTATAGAGGAATCTTTTCTCAGTAGCAATCCCCTTGGGACGAGCTATATCTCGCGTCCAGAGGAGCACTGTAGAGCCCACATCAGGTCTAGCCCCCACCCACTCATCATTCCTCGCCTTCAGCGTTTCTTCACGTTCCTTCACGTTTCTTCGCATTTGTTTGCGTTTGTTCGCGTTTCTTCTCGCACCTTTGCGCATCCTTCAGACTACAAGGGTCTCTCATATATCTGGTTCTGTGTGCAGTAGCAGTCCCCTTTAGGGTTGAACGCGTCTGTCTCAGGCATAGCAGCCTAGGTGCAGCAAGACCCAACATTCTGCCTCACCAGCAGCATTGTTGATCTCACATCGAGAGAGTGATTGCGCAAGCAGCAGTCACTTAGAGCCTTCACCGCTTTGAGTCCTCCGTCAGCTTTCTGCAGTCAAGTCCTCTCTGAGCCTGCCCTAAACACAATCTTCTGCATGTCTTTTTGAAGGCGGCGACCAGCCTAGCCTTTCGCTTTTTCTACCCTTTGCACTTGCGCTTTCCTTGACTTTTCCTATTGATTTGGGTCTTCAAACACTGTCCTCAATGACATGCCCTGCACAGATGCCAAGTTCAAATGGAACCAGCCCTGAAGCATAAGGCATGACAATGAAGAACAGAGAAGATGCCTGACTTTTCGAAAGTCAAACAAATCTATAGAACAAGGGCTTAACCTCAGCGGATTGTAGCAACAAGGCTACTCTACTGCTTACAGTACCCCATTTCCATTCAAGTTGTCTGCAAAGGATTTACCCCTGTGGATATTTCATTTTCAATTCATGGACGAACCTGACCGGTGTTTCCACCAGAGGGGCCTAGCCCACCTTATTTGGTGCACGAGCATAAGTTCTATCTCAACTCTGTCAACATTCGCGGTGTGGGTAACACAACAATGTGAGTGAGATAAGAAAATAATAAGTCAATACTCAATAAGAGTAGACCTAATAAATCCTATACAACTCTTATGTATTGGTCGAGTTGCCTTGCGATAGGTTCGACCCAGGGAAGCAGATGGCAGCAGAGAAATGATCCAGAACACTAATAGCCTTTAGAGCGGCCGCTTTAGGCATGAGAAAGCACACAGCGTGCACGCGGGAGCGCTGAGTGTGGGAAAGTGTGGCCTACTTGTCAAATGACATAGAATATGGACTGTAACTCTCAAGTGCAGCTCTATACGAGGTAATAGGTGGTGGTAGAATGTAAGTAATGCCTCCTCGGCTCGGTGCAGGGTAAACTATAGTGAGGTAAGCGCTACATAAGCGTTACATAAGTGCTTTATAAGTGCAGCTCGGCCAAGGCAATGCCATACAAGTATGTAATAATAAAAAAGCACATGAAATGATGTGAATAAAAGTCTAATGCTTACCTGTAGGCTGGTTGGACATGGATGGTGGGCGACCTAGGGCGCTTCAAGCGTGGGAAAGCGGCTGTGCGCGCGCGTGGGAATGCAGCGCTTAGTGTGAGAGAGTGTGCACACACTGCGCTTAGTGTGGGAAAGCGGGCGCTTGGATAGCAGCTGACTAGAGATTGACTAGGACTGACTTTGTGAATGATAGTGCAAGGGCCTAATTGTCGTGAGTGGTAATATGGGCCATATGAGCCTACAGAGACATGAGTCTCTACAGCAGGACCAAACATCATCACTTCCAGCACAGATTCTGACTTAGAGGCATTCAGCCATAATCCAGCAGATGATAGCTTCGTGCCATTGCCTGATCGGACAGGTGCAAATACCAAATATCTGAATGGGCAGTTCCTCTCATACTAAGCCCAATTACTGTTGTGATGACAAACTCCATCAGTAGGGTAAAACTAATCTGTCTCACGATGGTCTAAACCCAGCTCATGTTCCCTATTAGTGGGTGAACAATCCAATGCTTACTGAATTCTGCTTCGGTATGATAGGAAGAGCTAAAATTGAAGGATCAAAAAGCAACATTGCTATGAATGCTTGGCTGCCACAAGCCAGTTATCCCTGTGGTAACTTTTCTAGCACCTTTAGCCTCAAATTTCGAGGGACTAAAGGATCAATAGGCCACACTTTCATGGTTTGTATTCATATTGAAAATCAAAATGAAGGGGACTTTTACCCTTTTGTTCCACTCAAGATTTCTGTTCTTGATGAGTCCCCCTTAGGACACCTACATTATCTTTTAACAGATGTGCCGCCCCAGCCAAACTCCCCACCTGACAATGTCTTCGACCCGGATTGACCTGCTAAGGACCTTGATGCAAAAAGGTGGGGCTGTTAACTGCAGGGAGATGTACTACTTCAAAGTCATGAAATTGAAGATGATCCAATGGTCATTGATGAATTCTCAAGAGGTGATCATCTGATGGACATTGACAAAGCTTGGGGAGGCCATCATGTGAGTCTCATTAGTTTTTCATGTTCACACTTTCAATTTATTCTGACTTTTGTCATTTCAGGGAGATATGCTCCATGATGAAAGTCATTCCATGGATGTCAATGACATCAGAGGTAAATAAATGGTATGTTCATACATTTTATTGTCCTTTTGCTTGTTCTAAGTTTCTCTACTCTAGGGATGTATAGAAGTTAGAGACAGAGATGAAGACCATCTCATGGACATTGATGATGCATAGTTCTCTTAATAGTAACCATGTTTATGTTTGAAAAATGATTTCATTGTGCTGCTTGTTGCTGATTACATGTAAGTCTAGTGTTGATGAAGATGAATCCCTTACACCCTGAAGGCACAGAGCCAATGTTACCAAGGTAATCTCATTGCATGCATTCAGGATATCCAACCGCCAGATTGTAAGAACTTTTCCAGCTGTGTCTCAGGTGTCAATATTAATGTCATGCAACTATGGCTGGTGGACAATTCCTCAAATATGTATACATTTCCCCAGCCCCACCTCTACCTTATCATAAAATACATGACCTCTAATGTGAAATCCATGCTGCATGTCCTTTTCTCCCAATGTTTTTCAAGAGCAATGTTTATCAAAGCACTGATGCTCCAGAAGAGGTGCTCAAGGTGCTCAAGGTACCACAAGTGTGATATTATTGACCTACAGATACCAAGTCCTACAATAGCAAACACTGCGAATGCACTTGTAGGTGAGTCAGTTTGCTTAATTGATGATGGATACATGCAGGCCATGGACTTGGTGTAGATGATGAGTCCACAATATATAGGACAAACATGAATTTATCGAGTTATGGAGGACAAACTGCAGGTGTGCTACAACCACATCAGTTACTTCTTTCCTTCCTGCAATTGGCAATACATACATTCTCACCCACCTAGCATTAACCAAATTCCTCAACAACCTTCACACCTTCCCAACATTCCAAGCATGCTCCCACTCCCAAACTCAAAACACTCATTCTGGTCTTACCTACTCTCCTCCATTGCTGCTCACATTTCCCAGCTCCTTCCAACTTATAACAATGTTGCCACACAAAGTGGTCTAAATTCATAGTGTGCAGACAGGAGACCCCATTGATCAACACAATCTAATGTGTTCACTGTCTACTGATCATAGCTTTGGTCACTGGAGAGGGTGGATAGAAAAGAGGCAAGTGTGCTAGCCCCAATTGATATGCTTGTTCTTGATCAGAATGTAGAGCTGCAGAACAGTATGCAGCTATCACTGTCAAGGAGTTTGAGTGCAGACAAGCTAGAGGGTGGAGTGAGGATGAGTCTTCACAGGCTACTGTATTTATGCACTCTGCCTCATGAAGCTATAGTTTACTCATCTGGCATCATACAGGAGGAATATCAAGATGACTCAATCCTGGAGCCTTGCAGCTCAACACCTGGGCCACTGTGCTTAAGAATAAACTACAACCCAGTTTTATTCCAACATCAAATACAAAGTGCCTGTCATCACCAGTAAATAGAGATTCATCTTGGGATGTCATCAATGATTTACCATTGCACTGGGCTACTAATTCTACATCACTCTTGTGGACTGGGTCCCAAATTTCGAACATGAGTGTGGTTTCCTATGCCCTCTGGCACAAAGGTAGCACAAGTTCCACTCACCATGCATTGCTTGCTGTGGTGACTAAGACCAACATATTTTTATATGAGACTCAAAGTGGGGAGAGGGTTTTCATTTTATAAAGGTGTGTATCAATCTTCTGATATTTTATTTGACTATTTGCAGGAATTTTACATGCCATCCCAGCCACACTCTCTCACCTTCATCCAGCAATGTGTACAAGACACTTTTCAATCACCATGTGATGTTGGATCTTCTCAAATGACTGCTGGGCACAGTCATAACCATGTAGCTTCTGCAGACACCTTGTACAACTCACATATACCCATAGTTACACCTGTGAACATTGCATATGAAGCCCAAATGACAAACTCACTTCTTCACTTAGCAGCCAGGCCCACCCATTGGGGTATCTAGCCAGAACTATAACTCTAAATGGTAATTTCCCCAAAGCCATAACAAAGTTATTAGCACTTGCATTGGTGCTGGTACTGCCAGAATCACTCACTGACATCTTGCTCACCAGTAGGCACACATCTTTCTGCATGACTTTACAAATGTGTCCTTCCATGAACCAGAATGCAAGTCATGCACAGTTCAGGATTACTGTGACAGGCAGGGATATGAGTTCACAGCCCAAGCTTCCAGTGTTCACCATGCATATAGTACATATGGTAGTAACATTGATCTCAAGTTCTCAGGGCAGGTAATTTATCTCAGTGTTAGAGAAATAATCAAATATCAGACAAAATATAAATAATAAAATTCAAGAATGGTTAAATGGTCATGGGGCGTGGGCTGCCATCTCTTGCCAGTTGTGATGGTGCCATGTCACAGTTTTGTTACAAAATACCATGCCATTATAAATTTGCTGATTGGTGCCAAAGGCACTTACCATGAAAATGTCTTCAATAAGGCCATACATCAGGAAACCAACCCGAAATTGATATGACTAGATTGTGCTGACAAATAAAAGTCATTGTGACATGTCTAGATTTAGAATTGGATATCATTATCTTGGCACAACATATTTGTGAAAAAATATATGACTATGCTAGGGACATCGCATCTTGATACATATCTTATAAGTGGAAATCAATGTGACAATTGAAATTCTACACGCTGTAATTGCTGACAAATAAATCACATTGTGACGCGCCTAGATATAGAATTGGATATCATTATCTTGGTGCGACATATGTATGAGAAAATATATGACTACGCAATGGTGATCGCATCTTGATATGTGTCTTATAAGTAGAAATCAACATGTCAAGTGAAATACCATAGGTTGTAATTGACTGGCACTAGATAATCAAACTTGTGAGATGTTGTAACATATTTTTCAAGGCGCTGCATGTCGCTGCAAAAATAACAATTATGACAGTGACTGAATAATGTATTGTCGGGCACCATCAGAATCGGCGAGGACAACCTTATATATATGTTCATATATCCTACGACAAAATGATTAACACGAAACCTATGATTCGCTTTCGGAGTGGCTAGCTCTTGTTCCACTTGGAAATGTGAAGGCTTATCTAATGGCATGGCGAGGGGGGAGTCGTCGACGTCATTGCACCTACCGACGCATATGCTGTATGTTCAGGACCTTGAGGGCCGCAGCTTCAGAGCTGTAGGTGAACGTAAACATATTCTGAAATTGATAAGTCAAGCACTGGATGCCAAAATTCAACAAAGTAAAAAGAACGAGCAGTACTCGCGAAAAAACTTACCCCTGATATGGTTTTGTGACTTCACCAGAACTAAAATTAAAACTTAGGACTCCAACAAATTGTGTGATGACCAACGAATTCATAGTAAACACACACACTAGTATTTTATATCAAGAGCGTTTGTCAAATAAAGATATGATAGAACAAAGAGTAGTAGAAATAACATAGATCGAACCTGAACGTACATCTGAACTTCGTGGAACATCGATACAATAGTGAAAGTTATGGCGGCCCAACTTCGACTCGGGAGGTAAATGGCTACAACTACAATTGAGAGTATCACAACATGTCAGAGTCAGAAGCATTAGAAGGTGCAGATGAGCTCGAAAACCAATCATCAAACCAATCATCGGGCAAACGCGAGTCATATGTCGTAGTAGTTCCCGAACCCGAAGACAAACCTATAATCATCTTAGTATTATAAAATTGAAACAAAGCTACAAGCATACCATCATCAGTGAACTCAATTTCAGCAGTGCATTCAATGGCTTCAGAAAACATATCTGCTTCGGCCTGTGCTCGTTGCGTCTTCAAGTCCAGAATATGGAAAATAGACATGAGTGCATCCAATGATTTGTATTCCTTTCGGGTGAACCTCTGTTTGTTGTCGATATGTAGAGGCTCGTTGGTTTCTGCACAAGATGCGCTTATGTATGCACGATATGTAGTATTATCGACCCATGATTTCATCAAACAAGGCAGGGAGAAAATTTGGTCATCATGCTGTTCAGCATCAGAACACCACGACACTCGTAATATAGTATACACTCACCCTTAGGAGGGATTCCCAATGACGAAAAGTCTTGGGGGGTGTACTGGGATTACAAGCAACTTGCGTAGTGTCCTGAGATTGAGATGTCACGCGAAGCCAGGCATGACATTTGTCATGAGCGGCCTTCTCCGTGGCTTTTGTAGGTCCAAAGCACTTGAAATTGAGCGAGTGAGGAGGTGGGCATGTTCCCATATGCCCAATAGCGTTTACTGCGAGGAGCGTCGAATTTGGGCCAAAACGCCACGAAACTATGAATAAGTTGAGTATTGGACCTAATTATTTCAACGACGTAGTTCACCTGGCTGACTTCTAGTGTTCAGCTCTTCATACAAGTTCGCAATAGCTTTACTGAACAATGACACTTCTATTTGAGCGCGATACATCCTCTGCTCCATAAAACAATGCCCTCCTCACTGAAGAAATGCCGAGCAGTTCTCTTCTTGCTGGAGAGGTGTTTGCGTCTTGACCTCCTCAAAGACTACTTCAAGGAGACCTGAAAGATCATGCGAGTCGACTAATCCAAACAGCACAGCAGTTGTGATAAAGAGGGAATCTGAAAGCTGAAAGTGAAATTATGAGAAAATAAAAATAAAATACGTAGGCGCACTGACAACTTCGGAGCCATATTTTTGAAGCTAAAATGCCAGAGCATTGTCGTCATATCCAATTCCGAACAATTGGTCCTTCGAGGGAACAACGAACGTAGGGTAGCAGGCTGGGATGGGCCTGATCCTCAACATGTTGAAGCTGGTGGGTAGCAAGAGGCTCAAAGGATATTCACACGATCACTTAATGATGACCTACCATTCATTTGCCTCTTTGTAGCTTTTTAAAATTTGATCGCCATCATCCGCCATAGCTTTGTAATCCGCCGAGTTGTAGACACGATGGCGGAAATGAATAAATGTATTTTAGACAAGTTTCCTCAGAGCTTACCGCAAGACGGGGCACTATTGATCAGCCTCGATGGTGTGTAGATGGCACATGCAGGTTACGGAAACACAGCAACAAGTGATATCGCAAATAGCAAATACAAGTGGTACATGTTAGAGCAGGCAAGGACAAGATATGGAAAGCAAATTTACTGGCGGACAACGCGTTCAACATCATCCACACTACACGACACACATTCGTTAGCTAGTGGCATAGAAATGATCTCTTAGAATGTGAACTCACGCAAGTTTACACAAATGGAGCATGTAGGTTTGAAGCGAAGCTAGTCCTGGGTCGTCATGCTGTTGCAATAGCATGTCGATCGTCTCAATGCCTTGGTTGTGAATTTCACGGGGAGTTGGATAGGCCCGCACAAGTGTGGTATTGGGGAGCTGTTCCATGACGTCCTTCAGCAGTCGAACCAGCGCGGCGTAACACTAATGCAATAAGTCATTTTAGAAATGGGAAGCGCATAGAGTACACACTCACAAAAGACTCCACGAAGGCGAGGGTGTGAGACAGTAGGCTGGGGGCATTTTTAAATGTATCAGGCGCAAGATCGGCCACAACGAGTGGTACACTGGGAGTCGAGCGAACTTGAACACCATTCGACCTGGTAACCCTAAAAACGACGTGCCAGAGGAGTGCTTTAGCCAACTTCGTGCGAAGGAACCATACTATTCCGTTTTGCTGTGTAGTATAATTAATTTTACACCACAAGTTAATTCAAAACACTCACTTCAATTGGAAGGAGGGCGGAATGTGGTGGCAAGAAGTGGTCTAACAAAAACTCGAGCCTGGAGCCCAAAGCCGGCCCGAGGATGATTGATGGCCTCTAACATTGTGCGCTTAGTGTCACGAATGAATTTGGACAACCATGAGATGGTCTATTCAAGGTAAGACAAATATCAAAAATGAAGAGCAAACATACTCACCAGACACAAGACTTCGCGCTCACTTATGACCTTGCCGTCTTTAGTAGATATCACTGGAAAGTAATCAGTATAAACAGAGTATGTTACATGAATGAAGTTCTGACCCGTTTCCAACTCCTGCGAAGTTGTATTTGCCCGAACGAGACTCTGAGCAAAGAGGTCGGCGATGAACGTGTTTTTCGTGGTAAGCGAAGTTCTGGTGATGAGATGAGGGTTCTCAGACTCCCCCTTGAGAATTGCAACTCTCATCAAAAGTCGCAGGTAAGCCAGGACCAACCGCCACTTCGGGTATGCTATCATGATAGACTTCAGGGAGGCGGTGTTCTTGGGTGCGGGAGGAGGCACGTCGATGGCATGATGCACGTCGTTGGCATGATGCAATTCGTCGCTGACATGCAATTCGTTTTCAGCCTGAGACACAGAATGAGCAGAATAGTGGTAACTATAGCTCTCATGGGCGCTAACATCACTATTGCCTTCTGACACTGTGTTGAGATCAGACATGACCCAGGAATCCAGGAGCAAAGAATCGTTTGGCGAAATGGAAGAATAAACATCTGATATATCTTGTGGTCCAGAAACTTGCAAGGTATGCATGTTGTACCCCAATGGATTTTCGGCCCAAAAAATGATAGTTTGACAATTGGATGGAGCCTATGATAATGTCAAGAGACATAGAACCAGATTTGCAAGGTGACTTACGCAGCAATCGTAAACGATGTGAGTTTTCGTGTCGTGACCCTGCCTGGTCCACCTAGGAGGCAAGTCTATGATTGCGGAAGGAAGGGCGCCCTACAAGGCTAATTAGTGGGATGTTGAGGGATGGTTCAAATTCAACTGACCACCAAGGTGTAGATTGGGACGTCGGTGCTTTGATCTGCCTCGAATACCGAAATATGGATGAATCCAGTCTGCAAATACGCGGACAATGTGATGCGATGCCTTATCTGTAGAGCCGATCAGTATATAACACCTACAAAGATGTCCAAGATGACGACACATGGCTTCGAGATATGAGAGTGGACACTGCAGGCTGGAGTAAGACGCCAAAAAAACATCAATGAATAACAGTACTGACATAAATTGGGTATAGCGTTGGCTGCAGCCCGACCGTGGTGTACTCAACAAAGGGCATTACATCCGATGAGCCTGATAGAGGTCCCTGAAGAAACACTTGAGTTAATGGTCTAGAAGGCAAGGTAGAAAAAACGCACATAATACGGCAGTACTGAATCCAGGTGGCTCCAGTACATGTAGCATACAACATCTCGAGCTGGCACACTCAGATTTGCGTGGTATTGCTGGTTGTCTGAGAGGAAAGACATTGTTTGTTAGATTTCAAGACGACAACTCTTTAGAAGTATTTACAGACTCGACAACTATCCGCCCGCCATCATGGCGTTCACCTTATTATGTGCATATATCACATTAAGCCGTTGCGCCATCGCAGTGCCATCTGGCGGTCCTGAGCGGGTATTATGTGTGCCGTCGCGATGGGACCCCAATTGCCGCATGTCGAGGAAGCGCCTTTAATTTTCGTAATCTACTTCAAAATCGCTACCATACATTTGACCAAACTGAGATGACAGCGACTCGTCACTAGAACTAAAACGTTGCTCAAGGGTTAGTTCACCATCGGTATTGTCATCTTCATCTTCATCTGCTTCTTCATCTGCATCTGCTTCTTCATCTTCATCTGCTTCTTCATCTTCATCTTCATCTGCGTCTTCATCAATGGTGTCATTTGTTGTGTATTGACCATGTAGAGTATGACCGGCCCGTACTGCATTGTCTTCTTGCACTTCGGCCTGCATAGAACAATAATGAGAATATACATGCCCCACTCCCAGACCGAAGTGGAAGCGCATAAGCATGTCGCGGTCAACGAACCTGAATTTACAAGCTCAATATTAGTTGTTTATGCAATGTTCCCTGAGCCCACTCACCGGTTCACATAATATTCAAACCAATCACTCTTGTCCTCAGCACATGCGGACACCCCTAATCCGTCGGGATGTCTCCTTCGCTTCGCGAAACAAGGTATGATATGGCAGCCCCTTAGGACGTCCTCGGGATCAATGAAATCGAATGAGTGTTCGTCGTTCAGGGGCAGAAATTTCACTCGATCTAAGGTCAAGGATTCCCAGGAGGATACTTGTGACACAGGCTGGTACCAACGAACCCATAGAAACTCCATTCGTTGTGGAGTGTAGTCGGTCATGCCGCTTCCGACGTGAATGACATTAACATGATATATCCCCAGTACCTTACTGTAGGTGAATCTATGGCCTCTATGTCCAGTATCGTTGGCGCTGAGAGCCATGATATTGCAGTGGGACGTTCGTGGGTTGAGGACATCTTGAGCTCTGTGAATGTCGTAGGTGGTGTAGTTGAACCTAGCGATGTTGTGTCGATACATACGATCGTCCTTAAGGATAATTATATTGGTGGTGTAATCTTCTCCCGAAGATGATATACCTTTCGACTTTTGAATTCGACGTGACAGATAATCCTTAAGCTTGGGAACAAAATCCTGCGAAGCATTGTTGGAGCGTGTGTAGGTAAGTATAATTAAACTAACCTTGAGCGCCGGATCACCTTCGTGGGTGCATAAGTAAGTTCCTATGTGCACAGGGTGCTTCTGTGTGCTGCCAATGTGGTGGTGGACGTGTGGGCTTCGCGCTAATTCGGCAATTTCGATGTGAGGACGATGTACAACTTTGTCACCGAGACGACGAATCCGAGCCTGACGACGCTCGATCCGGGTCAGCTGTTTGACAAATGATCTTCGGTCCGTGCGACGATATCTGCCCTTAGGGGAATGGTGCTCGAGTTCACCCTGCAGCAGTTAGTGAGTCAAGTACAGAGATTAATTGTCATACGACGGACTGGTTCAGTACTGTATGAATCAGTTGTACCATACTGGCGGATTGTAGACACGTAGTCCCCCAAAGCGTGAAATTTGTATGTTTGGAAGTTGAACACCTTTATATGCTGCACATTATCGGGTGATATTTGCGACCCCAGCATCTCTTGTTGTTCTAAGTTGCGAGCGCGTCCCTTGCCCTTCTGCGCTCCCGCCTGTTTTGCTGTGTGATTTGCGGCATGGTGTGCACAAGCTTCGACTTCCTGGCGAAGCTCGTGTGTCTTGAAAGATGAGCAAACTGTAGCTTTGAAGGCGCGAAACTGTCTACCAACAGTGGAAGTGACCTCGTCCATAATTTCTAAGGTCAATTCAGAATGCATGCGGAGCTTGGCTAGTCCATGCCAATGTGACATAGTAAATAGCAGCTGCAGAACAACCCGATTGTGCGGTTCGGGGAGAAGACCGTCGAAAACAGGGATAGAGCACTTAGATCGCGTCAGTGTCCCATCCTGACTTCAATGAAGATGCCATACCTGGAGAAGGTCTTCGAAGTTTCGAGCCGCCATGCGTGTCATATCCGAAGAGTTGGCTGAAAATTTTCATATAGTCGCTGAGCCGAACGTAGGAATTTGTCTGTATCTTGTGATGGGGAAGTCAGCTAAATGTGTGACCCAATCAAATCACATACCTCCGATCCAATTCGTGAATAAGACCTTTGTCATGCACCACAACAATTCGCAACAAATGAATGAAGAGCATCTTCCAAACGCTGAGCTCAAACTCGTGCAAGAGATCAACTACAAGCGTGCAGAAAATATTGAATCCCAGTGGACCAAGGCGATCTGAGAATGAGTTCTATGGGCTAGTTAGCAATTGGCGGTGATGGACGCTCAAGCCTCACCAGTGTAGGCACCCAAGACTGTGATTTCACAATACGCTCCACGGCTGCGCTCCCAACCCCCAAGTTCTGTTCGTAGATCAATGAACGAGCAGTGCTTACTTGAAGAAGTCTTCTCTCGTCATTACAAACCAGAGTCTCGCGCTGTTGCCTATCCCGAGGCATCCCCATATTCTGTATGCGCTCCTTAGGTATAAGGCAGTGCGGGCATGGACAGCCTCCAAGATTTCGAACAGTAGCTATAAGCACTCTGTTGTAATTAGAATTGACTGTGAAGAGCATGACAAGTCCACGTACTTTTCAGGATAATCTGCTGAATATGTAAAGATCCTAGGATAGAATCTTCGTGTGATACCGTCACAGCAATGAATGACGATACCATGCTCGTACGCCTCCAGAAATTCATCGTCCAACAGTATTTTCCATTGCTCATGAAATAATTCCCTGTGGCAGTGAGTTGCACACTCAGGGTTCATGCCTTTGCTGCCCGTGAAATCCTTGAACGAGTCGGGGAGCTGATAGTGCAAAGTTAGGCAACCAGTACTAGAACATTGTGACAAAGCGTACCATTTCGAAGTATGTGACGTGATTACTCAAGTTGCAAGATGGCTTGCAACGGCAGTACTTGGACTCGTTGCCAAAGTACATGTAAGTAGGCCATAGCTTGGCGTTGCCAAACGAAGTCAGTTGCGTGGCGTCAGACCAGAACATCAGACCAGCCACGACTCGGGGCAAATTACAATCAGGTTCCCTGGGCAATTCTTGGAGTTTGCCGTGAGCTTCATGAAAAGCTGGGCACGTGTACAAGTCTCCATATATGGGGACTTCATCATCAAGGTGAGGAGGATGCCAACGTAGCTCATACGGCTCATAATGGAAAAACTTACTATCTCGAGCGTTGGCAATTTTTTCCCATATAACAGACACAAGTGACCGATGGTATAAATCAGTGGCTTGGTAGACCCGAGGCCCTGGTGTGTCGGTGGTACGGGAAAAGGGCACGTTGATGGACACCGGCGTTCATTTCCAACCAGCGTCTTCATCTTCCCATTCAACCCCATCCTCCTCGTCATACTCATTGAGACCCAATCGGGAGTTGACCTTCTTCCACTGTGTAGATCTTACGTCACCACAGCTGAAGGCACTGTCACCCAAAATTTCAATTAGTTTCACGAAGTCCCCTTGAGACTTTTGCACCCCCTGGTTCCAGTACCAGTCACCAAGTTTGAATGAAGATCGGTTTGGATAGGGATGGTACTGAGAGCTGGGTGGGTTTGAAACTTCATTGACTGGAGGACTGCCAGGGATAGAGGAGAGGTCTGTCATAGTGACATACTCCTCCGGATCATGGGATGGCGGTGTGGAGGAGAAGTACTGATGTACTAGCCCAAATACATTGGGGGTCGTGCGGAATACAATACGCGGCAAGGCCGAGCTTTCATTGGACGTGATGACTTCACCAACAGATGCCGGAGGTAGCTCACGGACTCCCGCTGGCACAGTAGGGGGAGGAACAGGAAGTATGTCCCTGAATCGCTTTGGCATTTGGCGATTCTGACGTCTTGGTCGGCGACATGCCAAACTCATGTCTTCTATTTCTTCACCGTCACCAGTGACAATCCCTCCTACAGAGGAGGAAGGATCGGGTGGAGGAACAGGCGCATTGAACTGTTGAGATGCGTTAACTTCTCCCGATACCAAGTGGTTTGCGGGCAGGTTGGCCAATTGAGTGGGCGATTCATTGACCGTTCCAAACCCAACGCCATCATTTGATGTGCGCGTCCTTTTCCTGTGGCTTGCAAATTCCTTGAGGGAGGATATTGCCGAAGAAAGTCGTTTTTTTCTTTGGGGACATGAGTGTTGATGTTGACTGAAGTAGTTCTGAGCCGTAAACGTGCGCTTGCATACGCAGGTGTAACCAGACGCTGACATAGAGGCATGACTGAGAAATCAAGTCACCAGAGAATTTAAGGGGAGAATGCAAGCCGAATATTGTAATTCGGCGATCAAAATGGCAATGGAATGGCGTGATTTGGCGATGCGGAATGGCAGGCTTTTGGCGCGACGCTGCCAAAAAGCCGATGGCAGCAGAAAATGAACTGACATGAGCGCATAACTATATAAATGATGCATGTACAATTCAGGATACATTCTATCTGTACGCATGAAATGTCCGCACCATCTTCTCCATATTCTGAATGCTCCTCACTCGAACCACCAGAATTCAAAGTCGACCCAAAAGTCCTCAAGATGCTAGTAGCAATCCTTACTTGCCGCCATGGTATATTGCACTACCATGCTCAAACGGATGAATTGACAACCTTTCAATGGTAAAGATTTTGTTCGCATTAAGAGCTGTTTGTCACTCACGGGGTATAGGCCGGCCGACCAATACGGGCAGAGAATACACCCTTCGCAATTTGCGGTATATCGTGAGGAACATATATTTTGCTACCCATGCTGCCTTTGCGCCACGAGTGGTCAGTATATCGAGGCCTCTGTATTTCGGCGTGCCGTGGGGATATCTCGAGGGGAGTACGCTGCCGAATGCGCGACTAGCACTTGTGGATATATGCGTGAGTATGCTTCTTGTACATCAAGTACGGGCGGGCTTATCTTCATATTAGTAAATGTGGAGAAGTTTTTTGGGAGAGCCTGCGTACCTGCAGTGTATTATCCTCGGAGAGGTAGCTATTCACAATCATGCATGACCTCACATACTCATCCCTTTCAGAGACCAAGGACCCTGCACGTTTCCCCCATGTGCTTGACCAGCGTGGTGACTCTATGGGCATAAGAGTAGATGTTCCTGTTGCGGTTAATGTGGCATGTGGGACTACTGACGTATGGATATGATAGGGAATTAATTAGCGATTATAATATGATAATCAACTAAGGTAGCCGCACCATTGTCGATGTGACAACTCTGAGATTGGATGACTAGGATATGGATCTGAACACACTGTCAGAATGTTCACAGGGGCATGACCATCATCTCACCCTCGGTCTGGCGCGCTTTCCCGCTGGCAAAGCGCCAGGACGCGATTCATGTAACCTGCAACCATGCAATATAGTCGCATCGGTGTGACGCGCTCATGATCATTCTCTATTGACCCTTAAGCTGCACTATGGTTGCATAATCTACGTAACAAGACCTACAAATTTGTGTGATTATACGAAGTACTTTATCTACTGGAGCGGATAGATGATGATGGAAGGAAAAGAGTTCAAGTCCAACCACTACGGGTTTATAAAGTGATTGAGTTGGAATATTAAAACTCAGCCAGCAAAGCCCAAACGAGCCACAGCGCACAGAAATTGCTACTTTTGGTCAATGGACAACACGCCACAACACCAGACTTTGACACAAATTTACCAACGGTGGATTATCGTCGGAAAGAGCAAATATCTGACGATATTCGGGCAAATAATCACCAATATCTTGAGGAACCAAAAATCGTCGGAATGAGCCCTTATCTGACACTTTTCAACGGCAAAAAATTGAGATTTTCCCTAACTATTCACCTGTCAAATAATTGTCCGTATGTAGCCTAATACAGCATATTCCCCTGCGACACGCCTCCTTCCTCCTTCTGCAATGATCAGAGCCCTCTATGGAAAGCCTGTACTGCTGAGCAAGCTCCTGACCATCCAGACAAGCCCACTGAAGCTATTTTGAAGTGTGATTCAACCCCTGGATAGCAACACAACAATCTCCGATACTATGCCTCCTCGGAAGCCTCGGGTTGCCTCACACAGTGCGCTGGGCCAGGAAACGAGCCCAGAAGAGAGTCAAGGGACTGGGGACAAGGCTGCACACAAGAGGAAGCTGGATGATGGAGCTGGGGATGTGTCGACAGCCTCCAAACGTGGTAGGAAGCAGCTACAGACCACAGGTGGGTTCAAAAACCCGTTTGCAGCACTCGAATCCGTGTCAGCACCTCCGGTTGGTCATAAGATGGCGCCAGTAGCTCACCTAGTTCCTCCGGAGTCCATCCCACCCCATCCGCCACAGTCATTCGATGCTATGTTGCCACAGGACCAGCATTATGATGCATATATGCGTCCTGATGTGATGGAGGCAAAGCTGTCAGAAGTAAACAACCATTCATCTGGACCTGCAGACGTACCCATCGATCCTGCACTTCAGGCACCACATGAGCTAGACACGCTGTCACTGATACAAGGCTACGACCCAGACACCGAGAGAATGCCACCTCCTGCTACAAGTCAATCAATCCCATTCACGTTAGCGAGTGCTGCAATCATCAAGAGTCCATTTGATACCTTGTCTACACGTCCGACCAGCACCAATCCCTTCAACATGTTGTCGAGCACCCGAGAGCAATCTGCTACACCACAAAACACCAATTCAATTTCACCGACACTAACAAGTTCATCACTCACATTGTCTACAGCTTTCACGACTCCAGATGGCTCTCATTCATCATCTGTAGCTTCACATGTATCAGCGACCAATAGAGAGGGTGCAGGAACTCCGAGTCTCACCAAACCGACCACTGGCACACAAGCTGTCATCCCGAAGTGGCTTATGGACACAATCATGCGCCTGGAGAACGAAATGAAGGCCCTGAAGGAGAAGCAGGATGAAGCTACTGACATCATAGATGAACAAGCTCGCGAGATAGATACACTTTGTCTGGAGCTTCAAACACTACACAATGGACATGATCAGCTTGGTGAAGATGTCGAAAAAACACGCACATTGCTCGATTCTGTTTCTTCAAATGTCGATGTGATTACCAAATCGCTTCAAGGAAGTAGTGAGCCATCCAAATCCAAGGCAGCACAGGCGGTTAGCGACAACTCAAAGGATAATATCTGGAACGTGAGTGATTGAGTGAGGGTTAAACAGCACTCACTTAGTACGTTGTAGACAGACGGGAGTCCGCAAATGTTTCTTGAAAGGCATCGGTGTTATGAAACCATCAGCAATAAAGGCCTACCATCCACACAACGATGGCATACAAATCAAAGGGGACGAAGTTCGGCCCGACTTTAGCAAAGACTGGAGCGAAAACGCATCGTGGCACACTCACCTTATACAGTATATCAAGCACAATATCCGATCATGTCACCCAATCGTTTCCCAGGAGCTCCTTGCTTCAAAAACGGATGAAGACATCCTCAAGCGCCTCTATGAAAACTTCAAGTATTACGCAGCAGAGTACCGCAGTGCCAACAAAATCTCGTCAACAACAGGAAAAGTAAAAGGAAAGGTTGACTCACGGGTAGCACGACGTGAAGCACGCAAATGAGCTGTAAGGTTCTCATAAGCTTCACATATATTGACTGACTTTCTTGCAGAAATTGGAGGAGCGTAACCACATGCGACCTGCATCAGGTCTCATGTCCACTGCATGGGATTATGCGTTCCAGTTAGTGTATCAGAGCACTGATGAGAGCATGCCATCAGAGGATGAACATGGAGGAATTGACCCAGACACAGATGAGGAAAAGGATGTTCGCAAGAAGCCACTTGCAAAGGCCAAGGGTAAGCGAAAAGCGCCATCCAAGGAACCATGGATTACGCACCGTGAAAATTACCGGTCATTGTTGGTGCGTACTCCACAAGTAAGTGATGAGCACACAGCTGAATTGGATCAGTTCAATCAAGCCATGGATCACCTCAATGGCCTCGCACTCGAGGACAAAAAATTCAGCCATCGTCATCCACGCATCATTGGTGATCCACGTGATCGAGATTTGCCATACGTTAAGACGGGTTCGAAGATACCCCTTGGTGTGATCAATCCTGAGTGGCTGCATATGCACCCCCAAGACCCATCGAGGTACGATGGAAGTATTGGTATGTCGCTATTATCATAGCATTGCCTGCACGTAAATTGATGAGTTGATCATATCAAAATGAAGTCATCGCAGGCGCACCTGAACAAGCCCAACCCATATCACAAGGTTTGAACGATGAAGAATTAGCAGATGACGAAAGAGAGCCACTAGCTGACGATTATGATGAGGACTTGTACAATGCCTAGTAACCTATGAGAGACTTCTTGCGCAATCAAGCTGTATCATTCCAAGAAAATGTCATATTGGTAACAGTTCAGTCATCGTCGATGTCCACATCTGCTTCTGGGTTACCCTAGTGTTTGAAACTGTTAGTATGAATTGATTGGGTGATAAAACGAGAGACGTACATGATCATACACCACTGTGATCCAAAGCATTTGGTCATGTACCTCAATGGGAGCAAGGATGAAGTGTCCCATCAAAGCGTTGATAGGAATTACCTCCAAATCACCAAGCTGGTCTGCATACCATGCAGAAACACCTAAATCTATCGCCCTTGAAACATCATAAGTATGGTAAGACACAATTGGAATGTGCTCACCAAAGTGCCCATGGAAACTCAGGTATGTTGTCATCCGAAATAAAGCGCCGTACAATAGCAAGATCTGCAACAAGGGGTGCTGCATCAACATCATGTCTATCGTGCAGGACTTGTAGTAGGTATTGAATCTCCACAGGATGGCGTCCATTGATATATGCATAACGGGCAGACTTTCCTCAGTGAGCAGTTGCAGAACCATAACGAAGTCTCCACAACCACAAGTGGGAGTATGATCTGGCATGGCCCATAAAGTTCTCGCCATCTCCCAAGATGTTCATAGAAGTCTTGAGATGGACACTCGCCCTCCACTCATTGCGCAGGTACTCGTATGTGATTTGATACACATCGTCACTGATTGCCGACAGATGGAGCTTTTTAGGGCGCTTGGTGAAAGTCAATTCCTCTGTGTGTACCCAAGTCCACAACAAGATGTTATTGACAACTTCACATCATGAGAGAGGGGGTAAGACAGACCTTGAATGACATTGGTTTTCTCTTGTGCCTTCAGGGATGTCCGAAGAAGATGCAGGGAGTCTTCGTCATCCTCGGTTCGGTTAGGAAGAGCTTCTATATGAGGGATCTGATGATGGACATAGAAAATTAGTTTGATGAAGAATGCATGTCAAAACGTACGAGTTCATAGTTAAATGTGATGTTCCACCATCGTCGCATCAGCGTAGCTTTGAGCTCTCCTCCTTTATGCTGGTTGTGGTTGATCTTTGCGAGCCTGCCATTATGTCATTCAAATGCGAAAGCCCATGTTGCATAGCAAGGTCCAAATTCGTACATCTGTTGTTCAAAGTGATTAACAAAATGAAAGTATGGAGTCGAGTGACATCCCATGCGAGCCCAGATCTGCATTGTGGCTTGTGCAGTGAAGTTTTTGGTATTAGACGCTGAGGGAGGTGCATCGCTCTCTGGGATCTCGCTGTCGACTGCCCACGCATCATACAGAGCAACAAAAAGGACTCCAATTTGATTGCGCCATTGATCTGCCTTAGGTGATCCCTTGCCAGTTGAAAGCTATGAACCAGATTATTATGTGGACAATGAAGAGTAAATAACACACTGACTGAAGGCGGTAAGCGATTTGCTTCGACTGGCCAGACAAGCCCTGAAAAAAAGGCCTCAAGTCGGTCCATTGGCTTGACAAGTCTCGTTCCGTGGAGTAAACCAGACTTGATGAGGATGATCCTATTAAGATGCTTCACCAAACCTTTGATATGTCAGTAATGAATTGCAACTTCATTCCTTGAAACTTACACAAAAACATGGCATGCATGAACTCAACGACAGAGCTACGAGCAGGCATCCAACCTGGAAGGTAATTGAGGACAGACCAACGGACACCTCGATTCTCATGAATGGTGTCGACAGTCGCAGAGTCTGCATTGCATGAATGAAACGAATACTTGATATACCTCCAGTCATCTCGGTCCTTGAAGTCTATGTGAGCAAATGTTAGCAGTGATTGAGCAGCGTATCACAGTGAGATATGTACTTGACGGATTGAAACAACTAGGGTGAGCAAGCGAGAAGGAAGGTGTTTTACATGTTGGACACATGAAGAACTTTGAACTATGACCTTGGAGGCCGGTCACTTTGCAACTTGATGGGAGATCAGATACATTACAGTACAGATGAGAGTGTGACACCTCCGGATCATCGTGACCATGAACAGTGAATTCTATTCCTGTAGGACATCAATTGAAAGCAGTTACAAAGACTCGGATTATAGACAACTTACCCTTTTCCAAACGAAGCATACTCTCCACAAACGGTTCTAAGAGATAGTTCATCTCCTCTAATGATGGCTCATCAGGTCCTGGCATGACCATAACAAGGATTGTTTCTTCTGGAAGATAATGAATAGAGCGCGGATTGTTGCAGATAACAGCATAAAATGCGCCCGTGGAATGATAGCCTGATTTTCCTTTGACCGCTTGAAACCTGTAACAATTAACACCTAGTGTAAGTATCAAATCGTAGAAGGTGAAAGATGTGAAAGACGTACCAGTCAATATTGATCTGCCAGACCAGTCCGCAAGGCAGTGAAACGAAGTGTTGATGAAGTTCATGCACATCTACATCCTCTATTTCCCAGCGTCCACCTCTTCGACGCTCTAGCCCCGCTTTGATCATACGCCAGCCATACCCATCATAGATGTCCCTCATTGGCTTAGACGGGTCAGGAAATGAATCATATCCACAACCGGGAATAGGAGGGACACGACCAGTTTCATCTTCACCTTTGCTGTGCCATTGAGCGACGTGAATAACAACAATTGGACGACGAGTACAACGAAGACACACCTGAATTTGGTCGGCGTCCATCCGGAACCAATGCGCGTGAACCCCTGTGCGACAATAATCACACAGATCCCTCTGCCCCAAAGCCGTGACACTAACTATATTATGGATCAGAATAGCCAAGCAGAAAATCTACAGGTACCTTCGTAATGCTGTGGGATCTGCTCATCTTCAATACTAGAGTTACTAGTGCTACTTGCAGCGAAAGCAGGGCGAGTGTAGATGTATGGTTGTGGAAAGTATTGCCTTCCTCAAAAAACTCATCAATGTCTTAGAAACACAGCGAACTGAAGTAGTATACTTACCTTGGGGGGGAAAGTTGGGGAAGATGCGTCTAGATAAGTTGGGGGATGTAGTGACGCCCACAAAACTGGATATGTGAAGCAGTGAGCGTTGGGGGGGAAAGACAAGGTAAAACAAGTAGTGCACCATCATTCGCTCACAACAATTAGCATTGATGTGTCCAATCCATTGTACGAGTCTCACGACGAGGAAATACGGTTGATGTACCGAAAGATCTGACGAAAGAAGTGTAAAATCACTAAAAGTAAATGTGAAGCTATGATATCCAAATGCTGTCACGCTAACTGTAGTAATGGCCATCGGGACATGGTGGATATGCACAGCAGAGGAAAAGTACGATCTGAGCCCACCATGAGATGGGTGGTAACTGTGGGGTTGCTGCACCTGCTGTAGTACCACTAGTACCTGGTGCAGGAGGTGTTGTGGATGCCGAAGCATCGGCAGGCTGAGTGTTTGATGATGACGCCTGAGCTTGGCGTTGGATTTGTTGCTCATACGCTCGTTTTGCTTTCTTGAAATTTGGCCCCCTAGCCACAACCAAAGTCTGAACAGTAATAATTGAACCACGGCGATTGTAAATACACTAAGGAGAGACATACCTGCTTGTCCTGCATGGTAACTATTTCGATAACGTGAGGATGACTTCAGTGTGCGGGAGTGTGATTGTGTAGAGTTGAGAGCGGCAGAATGAGGACAGCCGGTTGATCAGTGTATGAACTCAAAGGCCTTGTGGGATTGGGATTGGGTTCGGCTTCATTGTGAGCGCCGAGTTGAGATATGACAAACAGTAAGACAAGGCGAGCTGAGAGAACAAGTGTATCGCACCGTGAAGGCGTGGATGATTGCTGAAGTTCGTCTAGTGCAATATTGTCAGGTTAAGAGTGGTGAATGAGTGAAGACAGATGAACGAAAAGTGCGTATGGATTGAACGGTGAATCCCTTGAGTGTTGCGGAAGTTCGGTCGCTTCACTATTGTTGAGTCGAAAGTGGCGATGGAGCGAGGAAAGACGAACGAGATACGATAGACAAGCCCCCCGCGAAAAGGTTTGCATCCAACATAGGGTCTTCGGCCCTAAAAGGACGATCAATTCGACTCAATAAAATAAAATAAAATAAAAAGACAAACGAGAAATGTTTTAATGCGAATATGTGTGTGCACCATCCATTTGGGAGGACCAAGAGCACGCAGGTCTAGATAAAACTAAGTAATAAAAATATTGATTACCCACATCAACATTGGCTTCCGTGCCGTTAAGAAATATTGGTGGGAGTTCATCGACACTGCCCAACTGGCCAGGACATTGCGTAGCATCCGCCTGGAATGTGATTGTTATAATGAAGGAGATGCATTGTAAACACGGTACATACTTAAAAAAAAAGACCTGTCATCGAGCGAAGAGCAGGATGTGTTGTATTCCTGAATCATGTTGAAATGCCTTCTTTTCAAGTCTGTCTTCTGGTGCCTAGGAACAGACATTGTCAGCGAGAGAGATTTTGACAGTCACAGTATTGTTACCGACGGGAAGTAGCCGGCCGAAACTTCGGTGCCTGAGAATGCTTTAACTGATTATAACGCTAGAATTATAACACTTACGGAACGTGTTGTAGCCTTTCGACTACCTGAGATCCTGGTGAGGGAGGCTCGAACATTCCGACGGAGTGAAGACTTGATGCTGGTGCAGGCAGTGGGGGGCTCCTTGGGATCCATGAGGGATAGCCTTATCAACCTTCTGACATTCTCGGGTAAGCAGAAGAAGAGGGGAGTTGAGAGACGTAGCTTGTGTTTGGAAAATCTCCAGGGGCGCAGATGCACTTAGAGGAGACTCGGAAGACGTGCTGGGCTACAGTCATGACATATCGTTATTATCGTGTGAAATAATAAGCGAATTCGTGGAGACATACCACTGCCAGAATATAAGTTGGTGTCACGTTAGGGATTTTTTTTGTGGTTAGTTGAACAATAGGAAATGGAAGGATCCGAGTAAGATGAAGAGCAAGATGAATAGCTCGAGGTTATAATAAACCAAGGTCGATACTCCAATGATCTAGACAAGGTGAACCAAAAGAAGGTGCGCACAAAACCAAGATGCCCAGAAAAATTAAATCTCCTGCTCCCTCAAGAGGAAACCGGACAGGAATGCTTCCGCTTACCAGAATTCTGTCCCAAACTTCATGTATAGTACAGTACAGTCTATTCTATCATATATTGTACAGGTTCCACTAAACATATCTGATCGAAACTCAAAGTTGAGGTAACGGTATCTGCAATGTCCCAAACATCATGTATAGTACAGTACAGTCTATTCTATCATATATTTTACAGGTTCCACTAAACATATTTGATCGAAACTCAGGGTTGAGGCAACAGCACCTGCAATGACGTACTCAACAGTACGGTTCACTGAGCTACATTTCGATATAGTTACAATCAGTCCGCAATGAGGTCCGTTCAGAACAAGGCATTGTTGGTGTTTTTTGCGTGGTGGGGCCGGGCTCAGATCTTGGGCGGGAATATGACGGTGTTGAAGTTTGCCGCCTGTGTGGTTAGATGTGCAGAATACTGCGACATAACCCTCAGGCGCGAGTCCATTCTCCCCGCAGAAGGGGTCAGGGCAAGCGGTTGATACAAATCGCTTGGCTAGCCATCCTCCCTCGAATCTCAGGGAGACCTTCAACACAACATGATATTTGAATAACTTCGGTGTGAACTCCTTGCTCATTAACCAAGAAATCGGACCTGTAATGAAATAAGTAGGTATGGTGATGCCTCCGTCAAGGACTTACTGCTGTCTTGCGGTTTGCCCGCTCTGGCATCATTGCTCTCCCGGATGTCTTGCTCATCGACAATCCAAGGGTTGTTTTGTGATGGGTTGGGATTGACACCCGACGTCGGGTTATGCGACATATCAAAATTCTCAGGGCTTGCGGACCATGGACTGGATAGCGATGGGGTGGGATCTGTGATGGAAGCGGGAACACCTTCGACAGGCGGGGTGGAGGAAGTAGGAACACCTTCGACAGGTGGGGTGGTGCTTCGAGGTGGCAGTGCACGGAACGATCGTTTCCACATGTCGCAGAATGAGACGAACTCAGTACCTTCGAGTATCACCCCGTCTAGCCTCATTCCATACCTTAATAGTAGTTAGCCTTCAAATCAGCTCAAGAACAGGGATGCCACTTACCTGGTGATGACATTTTGGAGTTTAAGCTCGGTGCATTGCTGCCCAGGTAGAGCAACGATGCAATGCTCAGAGTTGTAACTGTACGGTGTAGCTCGGTAGCCCTTCTGGTTGCCTTTGATAATGAAGACTTCCTTGCCAGTATCGTTGCGGAACGCATCCAAGTTAGTGTTACGAATTTTTGCCACAAATCTGATCAGAACGGTAACCTGTCACAAGTCAGAGATGCTCGAATGGAGGTGAAGACTACTTACAAGCGAGCGGTCGCCGTCACATACCAGGGTCAAGCGAGCATTTGGATAGTCGACACTATGCACAAATCCTTTTGCTTGATATTCTGGCCCACGGACGACACTCACGGTGTCTCCTGGCCTGACGTCATAGCCCCTTTCCTTCGTGTACTGCAGTGTCTGCTTGAGGTTTGTTCGCTGAACAAATGCTGTGGGAACTGAAATACTCGACAGTCCACCATTGATCTCCGTATCATCCTCAGTACAGATATCGCGGAACAACAGATGATCTGATCCCGTGGTAATCCAGGTTACAATGCCGAATTTCCCCGCTTGCGGTCCGTTCCAAACTCGTATGTTGTCCCCAATTTCAATGGATTCAGAGTCGGGGGGAGGCTCGAAATATTGTTGCATTGGTAGCTGTGACGGCAACGTATGACTCAAGGGACGCCAATCTAGGTAGTACTTCGAAACTACCACCTATCCATAATGTATTAGACAATTTTGCATTTTTTTCGAATCACAAACATCTTTTACCTCTTCCTTGGAAACTGCTTGACAGATGTGAAAAACGTCGCCATCCATTTGGAGGATGTGTCCTTCTACACCCAGAAATGACCCAGCTACGACTCTAACGGAGTCGCCGACCTGGAAGACACGCTCTATGTCCTGGAATCGAAGTTCAATCTCTTCTAGACCTCCATCATCGAAGCCCAATTCCAAACCAACAGAACCGCAAGAATGGTCAGTCGAAACAACTTTACCGAGCTGTCCATGAAGAGAGCCTTGAACAACCTTCGCGGAATCTCCTACACACAAGAACTGAGCAGAAAACGCGACAACAGTCTTCTTCAGGAATGGCTTGTCCCACCCAGATTGCAGATGCAGGTGGATATCATCGACATGAGGAGAGGCGACAGGTTCTAAATGATCGTGGGGGAAGTTTTTGAGTAGCAGGCCCATATAATAACTCTCTCCTTTGTACTTCAATCCTACTACTGTGCCATCACAAAGTATGTCAGACACCGCCTTGGTATTTGGAAGGTGAGATCGCTCGAGCAGCGCAGATCTCCGAGATATGGGATAGGGGAGGTTCTGTGAAGCAATTAATACTGCGACAAAACCATTTGGCAGACTAGGATTGAAGACTTGGGCAATATCACCCTTGTACTTGCCGTCCCTGATCCTCACCCACGCCTGGTTGGGAAGTTCGGAGCGTGAACGTTCAACTGCTTCACGTTCTGCTTCCGCGATGCGAATGCACTCTTTTAGAGCGGAAGCATATGAGGCAGGAATTGAGTTGACGATGGTCTTGAAGGAATCAGTGACTACATAAAGCTGGCCTGCTGCCCAAGGTGAGATGGTAACAGGAAATTGATGTCTCCGAAAATGTTCGGCGATGTATTCAGTGGAAGTTCCTAAGACACTATGAGCGCGATAATACGCAATTCACCATGGACGTACTTTGTACACGCAGTAGATACATCCTTTTTTCGGCTGTTTGAAATTGATGTGAGGCTGACAGGATCGCGCCAGACGACAAGGTGTCTCTGTTAGTAGTGCCCTGGCGACCCTGTGATGACTTGAGGGGATTTTCTTCAAACCTGGTAACCAGGTTATCGATAGTTGTGGCCAATCTCTCTTTTGCCGACGTCCCTGGTAATTGCGTGATCTGTGGTGACGACACAGATGTTCCATCATCATCATCATCATCCCGTTCTTCTTCGTCATCATCATCTTCTGAGGCCTCGAGAAGAACAAACTTATTTTGGGACTGCATTTGTTGCTTAGCATACACCATATGTAGTCATGAGAATTCACATACCTTTTTTCGTCATTTTTGCGATCGTCGAATGCATGAAATTGACATGCGGGCATCTGTCCTCGATGCAGATCTGGACGCAGAAGAATCTTCTGTTCGCACAGAGACCCGGGGTAGGTCTCGGTCCTTCATGCGGAGAAGGTTTTCTAGGGAAACCTCATCGTTCCCCTCACCGGACCATAACGCGTCTCTAGCTTCCGCCCACTCATCCGGAGAGTACCGGTCGCCGAGGTATGCGAAAAACGCGTCCTCCATTTCTGGGTATGTCATCGCGGTCGTGAGGAACTGTTCCATAAATCCCCATGCACGATTATCCATCAGTGCTGATAGTGCTGTCTGATTCGCTGTATTCTCATTAATAACGATATTTTGTAATACATATTGGATCATGACTTGCCTTGATCAGTTCTGAGGCGCTTTGGGCAAGGTTCATCGTCATTAGATCCGGCGCGTTTCGACATGTGTTGTCTGTGATGTACAGAATTAACTTCAGAGTTACAGCGAATTTAAGAAACTACATACTACAACCAATGTCTAGAGATATTCAATAGTCTATGTTCACTATCGTATGGTATTTGAGGTAGTTGTAGGGGAAAGAAGACCTTTAGATTGCGCAAGGTCAGTATATATAGTGAATCACTATTGTGGATTAGCTAATGCTTACAGATGTTGCGATACAAATTGTGGGTGTACGCATTGTGGCCACAGCGCAGCAGCATTGTCTTCTGGATATGGCCGTCCGAAGTGTGGACATTGTGGACCGACGGTGCAGTGGCACGAATTATGGTATGAGCATGTACTTGTCTGCCGAAATAAAGTGCAAGTCCCTGCCCGCTATAGTATACGCAGCATAGAGTCGTTACAAACGTTGGGTGGTGATAATACTAGCCAAGTCCCGCCCGCTACAATATTTATATGCAAGGTGGTATGCGCCTCCAGCCAAAGAGGGAATCTTCTGCACGAGTCACGCGTACTACTCTACTTATTCACATGTACGCTATAGTAGTATTTTGGGAGTCGGAAAAGCGATTGTTACCTTGTGACATACTTGATATACTGATTGACTATAGATTCAGACCCAGCCGGCAGCACCCGATTAGTAAGTGAATGTTCGAGAAGCTGCTGAAGGCCGGCTGAGTTTTAATTATCGTGGTTCACTATATTAGCGCCCCCTCTGTATGGATTGCCTCTTTTCGCAGTTCGCTCATTCCAAACACTGTAGTCTTATTAGAATTAGAATATATGCCCCCTAAGTTCAGCCTTTGGTGATACCATAGCCTTCATAGCCTTGTAGTACTTAAAATATCGATTTACAAATTGAAAGACTCGAGTCAGAGCATTGTTACAGCCGTCCGAAGTTAATTTTATCTACAAATGACATGCGATATATCTACTGCGCATAGAGCACTTCCCGCCTAGTAACAATGTTATGGACATCGTTTGGCGTTTAATTTTCGTCAGATCATTGTAATTCACACTTGGATTTCAAATGTGGTCAGGCATACGGTGTGCTGTAAGTACCCCCTATCGTTCGTTTTTTGGTGCTAACTTCTTTAGTCAGTCTACATAGGTATTGTCTCGACTGAAATCAGACATACACTACTTAATACTGTCTGGTATGTAGCAACACTTGTGAAAATTCGAGTAAAGCTTCGTCACTGAATGTATGAAGTCTAGCCCGTTTTGCATGTTTGCCGGCATTATCTATGCCCCATAATAGCCAGGTTCCATACGTCCTCTGCTTCATCAGGCATTGTCCTCTTCTAGGTGTGCCCCTTGTTTTCTTGCTGCGATACATCCGCAGACTCAACGATTCCCTCCCCTCCTTCTGAACCTTCGCCATCCCAGCCCAATAACTCGGGCGTGAAGCCGGGAGAATCAATATCTTCTCGAATTTGATCAAGGTCGGGCACCTCGACGCCATCGGGCATATGGAGTTCGAGATTTTCGGCACGATAATACTCTGCTAGCCATTTGTACCTGTACATCCTCATTTTATCCACAAGGTACGCTATATGATCGTCCGCGTTCCTTAGCTGTTCCTTCACTTGATTCAGCTCGGATTCTGCTTCATGCCTGGACCGTTCGTCGGTGTCTAAGTGTATACTTTTCAGACCTGTTGTACCATCTCAGTCTCTCAAATCGT
The DNA here is from genome assembly GCA_016758765.1 of Suillus cothurnatus. Lineage (NCBI taxonomy): Eukaryota > Fungi > Basidiomycota > Agaricomycetes > Boletales > Suillaceae > Suillus > Suillus cothurnatus. Next base: position 189,028 of record JABBWL010000091.1, read on the forward strand.
GAGATCTCACCTGTGGTCTGAGTGCCTCTATTGGTAAACATTGATTAATTTGAAGGAAGTACGGTTAGTTTATGAGTTGCTCTTCCGTCACATTATCACTTACTTGCAACCAGTATCGTGTTGGCTATCCATATCACAGCTCATTGGTTTGTGTGCAGAGGAAAGTTGGAAACTAAAGGTAAATTTATGAGCCTGATACTGCTTGCCATACTGAAAACTTACTTTAGCGTTATACCATCACCACCAAAATGGAAGCATTGCCTCGAATGCTTCCGAGAGGGCAATTTAGACATCGAGACCCAAATATTGTTGACGTTGATGGCTAGTGTGACAAATGCCATCGACTTAAGTAGCACCCATGCGATACAGACTAATTTTGTTGTGGCGCTATGGCGGTGTTTATCATTTGTTACGATACCTATGGCGCTGAGATGGCGCGGTTGTTTTCTTCATGTTACATATTGATGGTGCTCGGATGGCGCTCTTGTTTTGTTTGATAGTGATGGCGTTCGGATGGTGTGGTTGTTTCCTCTAGTTATGATATTGATGGTGCCCGGATGGCAAATTCTTTGTCACACGTGCCATCGTGCGTTTGAACATACATATAAAGCATCTTATTTCCTACTGGTATTGGAACTGTGTTAGCAATGTACTATGAGTAGCGACGAGAATCATCTCCCACCCCACGAGCCTTTGCGCAAGCATGGTGGGTCGGCACTTCACATTGGTCCGCGCAAAAAGCGTACGTGGTCTTGCAAGTGTTGAACCACTGCCTTCCTAACTGTCATATCCCATACATTCGCGCTTCTCATCCGAAGTTCCGGATGTCAGATCCGATCAGATCCGATCCACAGATCCGTACCGGATCCGTTACGATAAGCTTCTTCATTCATATCTTGTTCATATAACGTTAAACACTGCTTATTTCCTCCATTTAGTATATCCTCCTTTCCGGTATATCGGTTATGCTTTCTTCCGGCCATATTCTACTGATCCGTTTCACTTGTGATTAATTCCCGGTTATGTTTACTGATCCGCTTCACTTGTGATTACCTTCCGGCTTATGATTAACTTCTAATAAGCGTTGCTTATACTTCGCGATACTCTGTGCATAGCCTCCCGCGTAGTTCTATCGTATATAAACTCTTGTATATGTTCTTAGCACCCCAGTTCGAATATCATCTTAGATTGTTCTCATTCCGTTATCCGGACTCGAGTCTTAACAACTCTTGTCACCCTCCGAGACTTAAGGATTGTATCCGATAGTCTATACGCATCCGCCTCTATCTACGGATAGTCTACACTCTGTTAAGTTTCTAGTCCTAGACTTGTCTAGACTAATCTTTATACTCTCGCCCGATATCCGGACGCCATCCGGATCCGTATACGTTACTATTCCTTATCTTCGGATAAGAATACGTTACTTTCCTCTATACCCGGATACCATACGATAGTCGTCCGGACCTTCGGATACGCTACAATAGCCATCCGGATCTTCGTGTACGATACTTATAGTACTCTGAAATACGGGGCTATACTCGGGAAAGGGGCACAGCGTACGAGCTGAGGCCGAAGCCCTTTGGATCTGTTACCCTTGAGCACGACCTTAACACTAACTTAACCTCATCAGGACTTCATCCAATCCACTTGTTCTGCATGGTCGGCATTTTGGTTGAACAGTGTTCGCACTGTGCAACTACCCTGCTCTCTTGACTTCAGGCATACTTCGGCTCGAAGAATTACAAGACATTCCTGTCGAAGACTATCCAGCAGAGTGAGTGCAATTACGACGACTCCATGCTGCCAGCACTTAACGATACTTTCCATTTTAGTGTTCGACGGGAACACAGGGTGTTTATGGAGCTAGTAGACTCTTATCCCAGTCTTTTAGAACGTCTGACGAATGGCGAGGAGGAGGACATTATCCTTGTGGGAGAATTGGTAAGTGTTTAATACCTCAAGGTTAGCATACTTAGCATCTTGCAGCTGGGTAAAGGGGCGTCTGGTGCGCGAGGTGATGACACCAAGACCCTTAAATCCGCCGTCCTCGAATGGCTTGTGCCAAGAGGACAAGTAGTAATCCCACCCCTCTCCTGAAACATTAAAAGTGACCGCGGGTTTAATCATGAAGTGACTGGTGCGCTACTCTGCCCCGCAGGTCTCGACTGGTCGAATGCAGAGTAAGTTTTTCTGTCGTCCACTCAGCTAAACATCATAACATAACACAGGACCAAGCAGGGTCTCAAGAGTGGTGAAATTGCAGTCCGTGGTGACCAATGGCCGATGTTTTTATATGCAGGCAATATTTATGATCCTGAAGAACCTTGGAAGGGTTTATTGAGGAGTGAAATTTTGATTTTCATAAGCTAATTCTATTGAGTTTAAAGCTCTCAGTCAATGCAGTTTCCCTTCCTAGGGTTTCAAACATGTCTTCACGTCGCCAAGCTCAGTGGATAGGGAGCCCAAAGCTATGCGCTCCGGCAATGCCTACCTTCATGGCATGAAATCCGTAACTAAAGCTTCTTTGGCCTATATTGCCACGCAGGCGCGCAGCAATTTCATAATTTATACCACCCTGCTGATCCATCTTTCAGGTTCGGTTTTCGTTAAGTTCTTCTTCTGTATTTTCTCGTACCGACACAATCACGGACTCCGACAATTTCTATCATAGCATCCTTGACCTATTGGAGGATCCTGATGAAAATGAGGAAGTAGCTGACCTCATGATGTGGTGGACACGGTTTGTGATGCATCTCCACCATAAATCTAAATTAACACTCACACAGTCGGGTTTTTCCTAATTCTTCATCTTTGCAGCGCAGTATCAGCAAAAACAGTGCACTGTCAAAAATTCGTGAAAAACGCGCTATCTTGCAAGAACGGGCTACTGCCGGTGCTACTTAATTTATTATTGTCGTTACTGTACTGTATAATTCTAATGTCACTTATGACTGCTCCATCCATAATTGTATTGCATAAGAATCTTTGTGTTTGACCAAAATACCCCTAACCTGCCATCAGTAATGATATAGACCCTGCCACGAGAAACTGCCCATGCAACAGTAGTTGTCTATGGTAAACAATCAACAATTTGCTCTGTCGTGATAATCGAATATCATACCCCTATCACATTACCAATGATTATGCTTCCTGCCATAAGAAGCTGCCCATGCAACAGTAGTTGTCTTTGGTAAACAATCAGCAGCTTGCCTTATCGTGATAATCGAATATCATACCCCTACCACATTGCCAGTGATTATGCTTCCTGCCATGAGAAGCTGCCCATACAACAGTAGTTGTCTTTGGTGGAAGGTCAGCAAGTTGCTACTGCATGATAACTCAATATCATACCTTAACACATTGTCAGCAATTGCAGATCCTGCCATAATAAACTGCCTGTACAATGGTAGCTGTCTTTGGCAAACAATCAGCAGCTTGCTATAGCATGATAATTGAATATCACACCCCTAGCGCATTGCCAGTGATTGTAGATCCTGCCATAAGGAAGAATCCATGTAACAGTAGCTGTCTTTGGTAGAAAATCAGCAGCTTGCTATTGCATGATAATTCAATATCATACTTTGGCACACTGTCAGCAATTGCAAATCCCATCATCAAAAGCTACCTATCTAAAGCCAGGTATATTTGGTAGATAATCAGCACTTTGCTATAGCATGATAATCTAGTATCATACACTGGCACACTGCCAGCAATTATGAATCCTGCCACAAGAAGCCACCCATGCAACAGTAGTTGTCTTTTGTAGAATATTAACAGCTCGCTATTGCACGATAATTCAATATCATACCTTGGCACACTGTCAGCAATTGCAAATCCCATCATCAAAAGCTACCTATCTAAAGCCAGGTATATATGGTAGATAATCAGCACTTTGCTATAGCACGATAATCTAGTATCATACACTGGTACACTGCCAGCAATTATACATTCTATCATTAGAAACTGCCTATGTAAGAGTAGATAAATTTGCCAATAATATGACAATGTGCTTAGTTGATCATAACTTGGTACCATAGGTCTACCTACATTATAGCATTTGGAGATCCTACCAATGTAATCTGCCTATCTATTCCTTTATCATGTGATCTGCAATTATGATACATATTTTTAATATTTTACATTAAATAAAGCTAGCTAAATCTTTGTCATACTCTGGTTGATTTCCTGATGTAATTCATAGTGTTACAAGAACATCTGTTGTTGGCATGGCCCCTATTCATTTTTCTTCTCATCCTCACCTTCTACCTCTACCCTGAGGACTATATGCGCATACACATGCACTATCTCTTCTGGCTGGTTGTTAAGGTCATACTCAAATGGTATCAGATCCGAAGGGCTTTGGCCTCAGCTTGTACGCTGTGCCCCTTTCCTGAGTATAGCCCAGTATCTCAGAAAGCTATATGTATCATATCCGAAGATCTGGATGCCTATAGTAGTGTATCCGAAGGTCCAGACAACTATTGTATGATATCCGAAGGTAATGATAAGTATTGTATACCTATCCAAAGACATGTCTAGATATTGGATGGAAGTATATAGGCTAGTCTAGACAAGTCTAAGACTGGAAACTAACAGAGTGTAGACTATCCGAAGATAGAGGTGGATACGTTAGACTTATCAGATACAATCATTAAGTCTCGGAGGGTGACAAGAGTTTATTAGACTCGAGTCCAGATAGCAGAATGAGAACAATCTAAGATGATATTTGAACTAAGGTACTATAGAACATATACAGGAGTTTATATACGATAGAACTAAGTGAAAGGCTATGCACAAAGTATTGTAATGCATAAGCAACCCTTATTACAAGTCAAACATAGGCCGGAAGTTAATCACAGGTTAATGGATCAGTAAGCATAGCCAGAAGTAAGCATAACTGATATAGCAGAAGGGAAGATATACCAAATGGAGGAATTAAGCAGTGTTTAACATTATATGAACAGGATATGAATGAAGAAGCTTATTGTAATGGATATGGAACGGATCTGGGATCCAAAACTTCGGACGAGAAGTGCAAATGTATGGGAAATGACACTGGTCGTACTTTCCCCTTACCTTTTCTGGTTATACTCCTTTTGACTGCTTTCTTGCTCACTTGTACTATATCTGCTCACCAGATCTCCAGCCTGTCCCCTTATGCCCTTTCCACTTTACCAGTACCCACCCTATTATATCCTGAGCCCCATACCTCACTATTGGTCCATGACATCATCACCCTATATTCTTACCAAATCCTAGGTTTGTGACTCAGTCCCCTGTTACCTTTACCATGGTCTCGGTCTGTGACTCAACCTCCCCTCTACCCTTACCTTACCACCAGTCTCTGACTCATTCCTCTTCACTTACCTCTTTTGGTACTACTACTTACAGTCTGGTCTGTGCTCACTTCCCTCACCTATATAAACCCTACGTACCATGGTTGTATTCTCTAACTTGAATCTACTTGGTTCTTCCCGGTGAAGGCGAGGAATGATGAGTGGGTGGGGGCTAGACCTGATGTGGGCTCTACAGTGCTCCTCTGGACGTGAGATATAGCTCGTCCCAAGGGGATTGCTACTGAGAAAATATTCCTCTATAAGAGAGGGGAGTCGTGGATTGGGCTTTGGTCTGGAGGCTCTTCAAGTGCTCTCGAGGGAAGGGGAAGTAGTGGTGTATGGTCTGGCTAAGGGCGTGTGAAAATGCACTGTAAGTTGCGAAGCACAGGAAAAAGCGCGAAAATATTGCGAAATGCATTACTCTCTGAAAATGCGAAAGCGGGGCTCTCTAACTTGAGAGTAGATACTGAAGGAGAAATAGATGTGATTCTTGAGAATATCCTCAGGCGCTCGCAGAATGCAACAATGGAATAGGAAGCTGATGGATTTTAGATGCTAAGTCCTCCTAACTAATGTGTCTCAGTGATCGAAGAGAAGTAAAGTAAAAACCTCCAACTATGCGCTGACGTGTCAGCATGCTAAGCGAGTTCCCAGGCCTCGGAGCCGAGTAGGTAGCGCTAAACGTACAAGGGTGATGTAATATAAACACATAACGAGATAAGTGAACATAAATGGGAATGCAAAGACATATATGATGTAATGCGAGTGAAACAAAGTGAAATACACACCAATGGACCTTGGAGGATGAGGACAGGACATGCGAACGGAATGCAATGGATCCCAGGGAGGCACGCAGTAGCACATGTCAAAGCGCGAAAAACGCGAGAATGCGAAATACACGGAAATGCAAAACCCGCGAGATATGCGAGTGCACAAAATACGAACTGTGTGGGATCATGAAATGCATGCAATATGTGAGATGCGTGAAAACATGAGGAATCTGAAATGCGAAGTGCACAAAATACGCGAGATGCGTGGAAACATGAAACATGCGAAAACGCGAAAATCGCGAAGGTCGCCGCGCTTCAACAGGTCCAGTATAAGGTCTTGCAATATGGTCTGTACGTGCCCATAGAGACTTGAGTCTCTACACCGGTTACCTAGTCCATAACATCTTAAGCCTATTAAGCTTATACTTGTGATCTCTTGCTTTGCTTTGACCCTTGGTCATCACGTCTCAGATCTCTCAGAAGCCTTCATCGTTGTTCCCTATGACTCAGGCTCTAGCTGTCGCTGGCTGCAAGACAGCACCCATGCTTTAGCTCATTGACCTGCTTATTCCAAGCAGTTGGACTGTGACTCGTGACTAGCACCTGTACTCAGGCCTCACGAGATTATCCAAGTAAGAAAGAGCCTAAGTCTAGTCACTAACACATAGCATAAATAAGGCAAACCCACAATGGTCAAAATAATTACCAAGAGTACACTATCACACCTCATCTACTGCAATGAAGGAATGTTGTAATGTTATGGTAGACTGCTCACATTACCCAAGATTCATAGGAATCAATGGCTATCCCTCTACAAATTAAAAAGTTCATGGCATAAATGATATTATTTAGCAGAAGCAGAATTATATCCTTCTGTAGTTCCCACGGTTACAACATCTAGTACTCATGAATTCTTTGATGAGCCAGTATTGGGAATGGACTTTTTGCCAGTTGAGTGGTCAACTTGGTGGGTATGATCTCTGGGCAAAGAATGATGGGAGTAATAATGAGGCCCAGTCTTGATTTGTGATTCTAGATGAACATGTTTTGCGAGCAACATTGTAATTGTGGTGGTTGATATCTTGCTAGACAGTACTAGTATTAGTGTTAAGGTCGTACTCAAGGGATATCGGATCCGAAGGGCTTCGGCCTCAGCTCGTATGCTGTGCCCCTTTCCCAAGTATAGCCCCTTATTTCAGAATACTATACTTATCGTATCCAAAGATCCGGATGGCTATTGTAGCATATCCAAAGGTCCGGATGACTATCGTATGATATCCGGATGTAGAGACAAGTATCGTATACTCGTCCAAAGGTAAGGATTAGTATCGTATTCCTATCCGAAGATAAGGAATAGTATCATATACTATCTGGATGGCGTCCGGATATCGGACGGAAGTATATAGGCTAGTCTAGACAAGTCTAAGACTAGAAACTAACAGGGTATGGACTATCTGAAGATAGAGGCGGATGCGTTTAGACTATCAGATACAATCCTTAAGTCCCGGAGGGTGACAAGAGTTGTTTAAGACTCGAGTCCAGATAACAGAATGAGGACAATCTAAGATGATATTCAAACTGGGGTGCTATAGGACATATACAAGAGTTTATATACAATAGAAATATGCAAGAGGCTATGCACAAAGTATCGCAATGCATAAGCAACGCTTATTAGAAGTCAAACATAAGCCGGAAGTTAATCACAAGTGAACGGATCAGTAAAACATAGCCGGAAGTAAGCATAACTGATATACCGGAAAGGAGGATATACTAAATGGAGGAAATAAGCAGTGTTTAACGTTATATGAACAGGATATGAATGAAGAAGCTTATCGTGATGGATCCGGTATGGATCTGTGGATCGGATCTGATCGGATCTGACATCTGGAACTTCAGATGAGAAGTGCGAATGTATGGGATATGACAATTAGTCTCAAAAGCTGATGTCATCTGAATCTGCTTCCATTTAATTATGTAAAATAATTCGTTGACATCATCAATGGCTAGCTCAGATTATGTAACTTACATACAGTGTACTACCAGTACCTTTCACACCACTGGTGCATTTCACACTTGTGCTAAAACATCGTCAATTATTATTATTTTGTCCTGCTACTTGAGCCATGCGTTGGGGGGCGTGTGTTAAAGACCGTGCACACTGGGTGCATATAATATCTCAGAGGGGTGAGTATGACTGACTCAGAAGGGCTTTGGCCTCAGCTCGTATGCTGTGCCCCTCACCTGAGTACAGTGCCCTTAATTTCAGATAAAGTCCAATAAGGTCCTAACGAAGTCCAGAGGACTCCGGAGGCAGACAACTCTGGTGGAGCATCCGAAGGACTTCCAGATGAGTGCGGTGAGGTAGGGCCAAGGCTCTGCTCTGAGATCGCTGTGTGAATGGATGGATGTGTGCTACTACAAAGGGCGCTCGTGTGTGTGTGCTACCTGACTAAGCTAAGGAGACCTCCGAAGGCTCTAGTCTCTGGACTGCTACCTTGGGACCCCTGGTCCATGCACCCCCCTAAAAAAACAACTGGCGCCGCCCTCGACGCCACCTTTGTCTATTCTGTTCTTTCTGCTCCGATGTCTTCATCTTCGTCTTCCATTTTGTTGTCCTCTGCTTCTTCGTCCTCCGTTTTGTCGTCTTCTCTACTATCCTCTCTTTGTTCTTCTTGTTGTTCTCTCTGTGCTTCCTCTCTACTCTCTCCCTCTCTGTTGTTCTCATGTCTGGCTCTATTTTCATATGCTTCTTGATCTTTCGCTAATTGCGTTCCTTGTCTCGGAATGAATGCTCTTATCCTCCTTGCGCTGAACTCTCCCTGGAGTGGGATTCCATTAAGTGTTTCAAGTTTGTAGGAATTGAGTATTCTTGCTCGTATTCGACGAGGAGTTGACCATTTTGGTATGAGTTTGCGCTTGGTTTTGAATGTGTAATCTAAATCATTGCGATAGACCTGAACCAGTTGACCAGCTTTGAATATAACCTCACCCGGTGCTCTTTGGAGTAACTTCTTGTCAAATCCTGCTTTCCTTTTGATTGCATGTCGCACCATTTCGTCGTATCCATCTAATCGCTGTTGTTCAACATATGCGATTTGCGTTAATACATCTGAGGTCCGTAGGGTCGATGTGCTATCTTCTATATCTGTTGTTGGTGTATTGATTATGAGTCCTAGAAGCAGTTCTTTGGGAGAAAATTTCAGCACTGGTAATAATCTATGATTTAGAGCATGAACCGCATCATCTAGATGATCCGGCCATGACTTAGGCAAATTGTCCCATGTTGCCTCTTGATCTTGATCTTCTCCTACTTCTGGTGCGCATAATCGCTTCAGTACGTGTAATAGAAGCTTATTTGTCCCTTCTACTAAGCCGTTGACCCAAGGTGAATATGCTGCAACTGTATGTAGCTTGCATCTTCTCGATTCGCAAAATGTTCGTACTGCATCGTTATTGAAGTGTTTACCCCTGTCTGCCATAAATGTTTCCGATGGTGCAAATGCGCTGAATATTCCTTTCAGGCTTTCAATCGTTGATTTTGCATTATCCAAGGTCTTGAATTTGAACGCCCAGGTATGTTGTGAGAATGTGTCCAAGTAGACTCCGATTGTGTTATAACCATTCTTTTCTTTCGGAAGCGATAGATAGTCTCCAACCAGTAGTTCGAATGGGTGCCATCTGGTAATTGGTTCAAACAGTGAGTGTATGTGCATAGGACCAAAAATTTTACACTTAGCGCAATCTCTGATAGCGTCTAGAATTGATACATCAAGATTTGGGCTGCATATTTGGTCTAGGAGTGCAATCTTGATCGCATCCCGTCCCCAATAGCCTCCCTCTGCATGAGTTTTTGCTGCTAATATCTTCGCTTCTTCCCTTGAAACGCACTCTACTTTGGCTCTTACTCATGTTGACGTACCACCTCGCAGTTTCCAGAGTTTCCCATCCTCAATGATGTATTGTTCTGCTCTGTGTCTTGCTCATTGCTTTTGTCAAACGTCTTTGCCTTGGTCCAGGTTGTAGATTGCTTCTATGACTTCCTTGAATATTGGTTCATTTTCAAATCTCGTGCTGAGCATGTCCGCTGACCCATTTGTCGGTGTTATGTGCATTATGTTGTTGGTTAATCCTAATCATGCTTCCCAGTTTTCGCTTACGGTCCACTCGCTCCCATCTCCTGGTACCGCTTGCATATTCTCCCATTTTCGACTGAGGCCATCAGCTACAATGTTTAACTTCCCTGGTACGTGCCTTATATCCACTATGTGATATGCTAATATTCCTTCTCTCCATCTTGCGTGCGGTACATTCAGATGTGGGTTAAGTAGCATGTCCTTCATTGCGCTGCAATCCATTTCGATTTCAACTGGAAAACCCCATATAATGCTTGAGAATTTGTCTAGTCCAAATTTGAGTGCTGCAAACTCTAGTAGGTACGATTTGTACTTCTTCTCCGTTGTCGATGTCCTTTTTGATGTGAATCCTAATGGGTGTAAGCACTCCATCCATTTACCTGCTGCTGTTTGTGTTCTGATTCTTTGTGCTAGAACTGCTGCAAATCCTTCAATGCATCCGTCCGATGTTACTACAAAATGCGATCCATCATATCTAGGTGCCTGAAGTATTGGTCTTGACGTTATTGCTGTTTTCAGATCTAAAAATGCCTTAGTATGTTCTTGCGTCCAAATGGTACTTAGCTTGAAGCTGCTCATGGCTCGGCGATACGCTGCTTTTGACATTGTATTGTCTACTGGCACTTTGAGCAGTAAGTCTCTTAGTGGTCTTTCCCGTCTTGAATATGCATTTATTAGCATGCGGTAGAAACCCATTAACCCTAGAAATGAAGCTAAGTTTTGTGCATCCTGTGGCTGTCTCCAATCTACAATTGCTGTTAATTTCATTAGATCTGGCTTGACTCCATCCCTTCCTATCGTTCCTCCTGCAAATTCTGTCTCTGACATGCATAGTTTCGTCTTACTCAGTGCGATTGAAAATTGACATTCTCTAAAACGCTGAAACAGAATTGTTAGCTTGTTTATCATTTCTCTAAACGTACCTGTTGCACAACCACCATCATCCATGAATAGTTCCATGTAGTGCGTTATTAAGAAGTCATGTAACCTCTCTGCTAACGCATCGCAGAATGCTGTTGGCGCTCCTGTGATCCCCATCGGCATTCTCTTATACCAAAAGTAGCCTCTTCCTTTGATGTAAAACGCCAGGTAAGGTCGCCATTTCTCTGGTACTTCTATCGCGTAGTATCCTGCTGCGAAATCAAAAATTGAAATGTATCGCTGACCACTCAACCTTTGTTGTTTCGCTAGAATATCTCCTTGCGGCATGGGTACTACTTCCGTTACCTTATTGAGCTGCACGAAGTTCTGACAAATTCACCATTTCTTCGGTCCTTGTCCTGTTGTCTCGTTTTCTGCTGGAGGAGGTACTTCTCTTGGAGGTAATTGGTATGCTGGGGGCAATCCTGCTATTCAGTGCTGATTGTTTATCCGTTGTTTCAGCTCTTCCCATGGTAGGCCACCTGTCTCGTGTGCTCTTTGCGCTATGACTGTCGTTGCTGTGCATCGGATTAGTTCAGGAGGTGCTCGCTCTATAATACCTGCTGCTATCATGTCGTTTGCTCTTTTGTTATAAAATCTTGATTGTTCTGGTGTTAATGGGCACTGATGCATTCGTAGATTGAACACCACGTTCTCTGGAACATTCAAGTTTAGCGCTGCTCCTGGAATTGGGACTACCTCTTTCAATGTGAGTGTGAAGCTGTCCGCATTTTCTGTTACCAGCTGCTTTAACTCTTTCTGCTCATCTTCTGACAGGTCATCTCCGAATTTGATTTGCCGTAGGATCTCTTTGACTCTTGCTGGATTGAACGGATTCGTTTGTCGCGTGTATATTGACAGCCCATCTGTTCTTGGTTCGATCTCTGGCAATTCTCCTAGCAGTGGGTTTTCTTCTTCCTCTTGTGTCGTTAACACGTTTACGCTGGTACTATGCACTGTGGGGTCATCCATGTCAATGCTTCGCTGTTGTACTAGCAATGATGGTGTTTTGACTTCCCTCAAGGGGAGATTCTCGCTCCCCTTTCTATTTTCTCGTGTCTTGATTATCTCTTTTCGCCTCGCATATATCCCCATGGGCTTCCATTGACCCATAGGAATCTTTGATGGTTCTGTTTCATCTCTCTCCTTCCCGTTTTTTCTTTCTATTCTTTGTTGTCGTTTGTCTAGCGTCAATTGGACTTCGTCTTCTCTTTGCAGCATCTGCTGATTTGCTATTTGATTCTTCAGTTGCCTTGTTTGGATGTCGTCTGTTATCGTGATGGTGTCCGTTGTATATTCATGCATCGCTGCGAATGCTTTGAGCACTGGCTTTCCAAACAAGAAGCCCCAACTTCCGCCACTGTCAAACACTTCAAATGTGTTCTGTGTCTTGACTCCCTCAATTCTGACGACTCCTGTCCACTTCGCAACTGCTTTAACGACACTCCCATTCGCCATGCGTAAGCGTCTGTCTGATGCACTCCAATTATGTAGTCTGTGTTTGACTTTCTCGAAGATCGATGTGCACATTGCACTGACCATGGCTCCATCATCGAATAGTGCTCTGATTCGAACTATTTCTCCTTGTGGGCCTTCCAGTTCTATTCAGTGAATGAATGGGATCGCCTCTCCGTTTTCTAGCTGGGATTTTGCAGTGTGTTGGTGTCTGACTGAGTACAGGTCAGTTATCTCGATTGTGTCGCGAGATTCAATGGTACATGCTATACACTTAGCTACACTTCCAGCAGAAACTTCGGGGCTGTAGATCCTCTCGTTGTCCTCGCACATTGCCTCCCTGCATGCGAGGACCTCAACTCCAGCTTTGGTATCCATGAGACTATGGGTCGATGTATTACTCCCTTTTACGCCGACCCATCCACTTTTCCCTGCTGTTCTATCTCCTCCTCAATCCATCCTCTTGGTTCCTCATAGCCGTTATTGATGACGAGCGAGATGGGTGTGGCTGCTGCTCTGTTATATGTGCCTAACGTTCTGCTCACTATTGCTCTCCAGGCCGCTTCTTTCCATGTCAGGCGTTCTGCGTGGTTCACTGGTAATGGGCAGTTTTGTCCGTTATGCCCATGAGTTCTGCACGCAAAACACTCGCTTGATGCTATGGCCACTGTACCTGGTTTCAATGGATACCCTGTCTCCTGAGTAGCTCGTGTGCTCTCTCCCCATCTTGCATTCCATTGTGCGAGCTGTGCTGCATATGCTGCTTGGCCTGCTCCAGTGTCTGGGTGATGAGGTAACATGTTGATTAACTGCCAAACTGCCACCTTCATTTCTTCTGTTATAATGAAAGGTTGTTGCGCTGTAGCCTGCTGACGGCTGTATGTTGGCTGCTGGTTCTGCTGATTAAGTGTTGTGGGGACACGAGTGAAGGTGTTGCTGGTTGATAGTGTTGCTGAAGAAGCTGGTGCGTTAAGTGTCATCTTGTTGAGCTGACTTTGTAGCGCAGCCATTGGGTTCTGCGATGTCGTTCGTGACTGAATTCGAGTGAAGTCTGCTCGTAACGCTTGGAGCTCTTGCATTTGTTTGGTCCTCTGCTCCTGCTTCTCTGCTAACCAGCTTCCTTTCAATTCCATTACTGCTTTTGTGAACTCTGTCCACGTCTTGTACTCCTCGTCTTTAAGCAGGTCCTTCACTACATCTGGTAGTTTGTTATGAACTTGCCAGATCATCGATGTGCCCTGCTCAATGCCTGCATTGGTCATGAATTGCAGTGTTTTCGCTGCCCACGCAACGTGTGTCCAACACTTTCTGTCATAGAGCATTGTTTTCTTCCCTACTTCCTCACTTGCTAGTACATGCTCCAACAACTCTTTTTCATACTCTGCCTTTGTCTTCTCTGCGATTATCACTGGAGGCCAGCGCTTCTTGAATGCTGCTATAAATGCTGCCCATGTGACTTTGTCACTGGATGTGAGCACCTTGAACCAAGTCTCTGCTTGTGAACCAGTTCCAAGGTAATCTCCATAAGCTTCTAGCTTATCGTTGAGTTGTGTTACAGTTTGCTGATGCATTGCTCGATTGAACGACTTTAGGAAATCAGCTGGATTCTCTGATGCTCGTCCATCGCCATGGAAGATCTGAGGAGTCTCTATGGGCATGGTGGCTTTCGTTTGTGATAGTGCAAAAAATTTGTCTAGCTTGTAATCTGGCGCTGCAGCAGTGGATATGAATGGATATGTCTTTGCGCGTCACAGTTTGGCTTTGGGCTTGAATGCAGGTAATTCGATGTCTAGTTCTGGGACTTCTAGCTCTGGGAATGGGATGATGTTACTGTGCTCTTCGTCCTCATTAAGGCTGCTCAGTGATGAGATGCTGGAACGATCTGGTGTGTCTATTGGGGAGGAATTGGCTGATGTTCCTGTTGACCAATTTGACCAGTTCGTTTTTGAACATATGTTGGTCACCGCTTTTCCTGTGGTTGTTCTGGGTCTTAAACTTTCAGTGTTTGGCTTAGGTATCCACGTAAAAAAATAGGATAGACGTAGCCCTTTTTCTTTAATACTTATCTGGTTTCAATCGTGTTGCCATGTAATATGACTGCAAGTTTCTGCAAAAGGCTCGTTTTGATGTTCTGAATCGAGGTTCTCTAGATTCCGATCAAATGGCTAAGCTGCGGCTGCAAGTTATGACTATAAGCAATGACTAAATGCTAAAGCAAAGCTGGGTTGGATCAAATCCGCTCTGTTCACCACAATGAGGTAGGGCCAAGGCTCTGCTCTGAGATCGCTGTGTGAATGGATGGATGTGTGCTACTACAAAGGGCGCTCGTGTGTGTGTGTGCTACCTGACTAAGCTAAGGAGACCTCCGAAGGCTCTAGTATCTGGACTGCTACCTTGGGACCCCTGGTCCAGTGGGAACTGTCCGGATGAGTGTGGGAAACTTCTGGATGAGTATCGGAAACTCAGATGGAGTTCCATCTACTTGATAGAAAGTGGAATAACCGTGCGTATCAATCCTTAGTAAAGACATAGGGTGGAAATACTGCAATGGACACAGTCCGAGGCAGGAAGAGTGGTCCGGAGTTCCGGATAGGGGTTCTGGAGCGGACGCGGATGGATATAGACTACCCTTAGGTAGAGACGGAGTTGGATAAGGATTGGAAGGAGTGCGAGTATCGGAAAGACAAGACTTTGACCTAAGGATACAATCCATTAGGCCTAAGGTAGGATCCGGAAATGGACTAAGTCCAAAAACGCGGAAGAGCGGAGCTCTGGCCTAGGGAATCAATCCCTAGGCCCAAAGGATAGAGAAGGGGTCCTTACAACACTAATGTGCGAGGACAAGAATGCTGCAAGACAATGTAATATTCAAACTGAGGATCTATCAAGTTTTATAGGAGTTTATATACTGTAGGTAGCTAACGGAATAATCAGAGGCAGTGTCCGAGGCTATGTACATTAGCGCAGTCAAAGGATAATGGATCAGTAAGCATAATGGATAGGTAAACAACCAAGTACCGGTAATAGACAAGTAGTGAAGATATCAGGTAAGTATAGAACCAGTTATCCGAAAGGTAGAGAATACTGAATAAAGGAATAGGCTGTGTTAATGTTATATGGACAGGTAATGAATAAGAAAGCTTATCATATCGGATCCAGAGTGGATAGGCATATCAGATTGGACAGATGAGCGGTAGTTGGACAAGCACGATAGTGGATGAGACTGGATATGGTTATGAATGAAGTCTAGGAATCTAATCTAAGGATTAGTCCATAAATCTGACTATAGGATAGGTCTGGAATCCAGGATATGACAGGCATGTGTAGAAGTATAATACAAAATTACAAAGAGATATGTGAAGTGTGCAAAAGTTGGGGATAGATTCAGTTGAAGACATGGTACAATTGTACTGTGAAACAACTTTTGTACCAGGCCCAGTACAATGGATTGATCAAAAATTGCCTGTATATGTAGCGTCATTTTAATCAGCCAGGTATCCTGCACAAAATATCTCTACAGAAGGGAGTGATTTGATTGAATTTCTGTGTTGCAGAAGGCATTTTGTGCAAAACCTGTTTTAACATGACATGTGTGATGGCTCGCATCAAAGACGCGCAATGTCCATGCATTGGTCACACTGTGAAATGTACCACATTTGCGTGACATTTAAGTATTCCATATTTTAAGTCATCAAGCATGTTCAACATGTGCAAAAAAAAAATTAATCTTTACATTGGTAGTACTATTTAGATGCCTAATATTATTACCAGGTACTCAAATTGTCTCAAATGGTGGTGTACAGGCCTTAACTTGACAAGTGTGAATCTGGTGTGAAAGGTACCGGTAGTACACTGTACAGTTTCCATTGAAATCTTGACAGGTTCAGAACCAGACATCACCATCTAATTGCAATATTCATGCCAGCAGCTGGTACCCATTACAGCGAGCACTTATGCAATGCAAACTTTTCACTCCTAAAGCCAAAGACAGGTTGTTAGGACCTCTGATGTTGCGGGTTTCTTGTCAGCCATATCATATTTCTTCAGCTGCTATGCTTAGCTCAAGCAGGTCATCCTCAGAGCTACATTCATTGTGTGGGTATCGAGACTCAGGGTTTTCTTGTTCCAGAGAGTAATCAAAGCAGGTGGCAATTCATGTTCCAATGGAATCAAGAAGGACAAAGTCAGTCATGTTTACCAGTGCACACAACAGCCAAATGTGGTTCCTGCATCAGCTCACCTTCCTCTACATGGCACCGATTTTATGTTTCCCCATTTTGGTTGCAGGCTCTTTTGCACTCAAAGTCATAGCAAACAGACAGAAATTCATTTTCAGGGGGTGTATCAAGTTGGAGTTGTCATCTCAAGTTCATCTTTGATGTCTCCTTGTTACAAATTTAGGACCATATGTCATTTTTAGCTATGTAGGTGAACTTGATATGTGGAATGGAATGTTCGGTCTCACTGCATTCTCTGGCACACTACCTGTCTCTGCAGCAGTTGCAACTGCCGCAAGTCTTCTTTTGACCTATGTTCTACTTCGACACATAAGTTGAAGTTGATTTTTTGTCTGGCTGGTATAATTGACTACACCATGAATTTCAAATTGCTTTCCAGGTGTCAGGTGATCTCCTCTCAAAGTGTGCCGCAGAAACATAGTTGGGTGACAATAAGAAATGGCAGGAGCATACAAGTAAGAGATGAATTTTTGAGGGTAGACCTTTGCCTTTTGTATTGCGGCAAAAAGTCTTGCCTGCAGATAGTCCATCGGTGATGGCGAGCATACCATTGGCATTGGGGGTACATGTTGCTATCCATTGGCATTGGAGAACCTGGTTCATTAAAGGGTTTCTCATTAAATTTTTCCCCCTCCCATTGGATTAGAACATGCTGCCAACAGTCCCAATTTTTCACTTCCATTGGCAGTGGGGTGTGTGGCTTGCAGATCACCGAGAATCCGGTCCCATTGGGTTGGTTTTGTCAATGTACTTTTTGGTCTTCTGAAGTTGTATTGTCAGTCAGGTAGGTGGCTAAATCAGCAACCAGCATCCTGCTGACTTACTAAAAACCGAGATTTTAGTTATGGTGTTTCCAAGTATGCTTAAAACAAGATTTACATAGACAAACTCTTTTCTTGTGATATCATGCTGAAAGTAAGCTGCCTACCCACTCTTGCACCAAGAGTGGCAAGCTGAAATTATCCAGAACATCTAGCAACCAACCCAGTCCTTGATGTCCAACACTGAAATATGACAAGAATCAGCATAGATTGCCCAGACAGCTGATTCTACGTGTTTGTGGAGTTTTGCTGTCTGAGCACACAGATCATGATGAAGTGTCCACAAAGCATGAAGCGCTGTTGATGGCTATAATGCATTGCTACTTGGATGTGTTTTCATCCATCTAGGCCAGAGAGAAGGAACAGGAATGAATCGTGTGGACTCGTGGTTCAACTGTATGCCTCTATCATGAAGGAGGTGAGGTGTACTGAGTGGGGAGTGGAGAATTAGAGAATCAGAGCTGACTATTTTGAGTTTCTATTTTACACAATCCTTTTAGTATCATTTCTGAATAGCAGGAACAAACAATCATTGATCTGCATTCACTTACTACACATGACACAACTGTCATGACACCTGCCATCTGGGCTTGAGCCTGACAATGACAAAATCATGTTTGTGAAAATGAATGCAGTATGAAGGAAAAATGGATGAGGTGCAAGGAGCTAGAGAGTATGAGTAGTACTTAAGTTAATGAGTCTGCTTCTGGGCCATCACCATATTACCCATTTGGACAATCTGTATGAATTGAGTGGGAGGCGCTGGGTCGCAGGGAGTCAGAGCATATCTCAAGGAAAGTTCACAGAAGATACTTACCTTGTGTTGATGATGTTAAGCAGTCTCACAAGGGGAAATGGTATGAATGAACGATAAACGTAAAGTGTATCAGTGAAGACGATACTATGGGACTATCATACCAGGTAAACTCATTTTGCACAGGGAGTAATTGCTTCCAAAAGGGCAGAGAGTGGGTCTGCCAAGTCTGATGACAATGGTAGTAATCCATCAAGCTAAAACAGCATATCTGAACTTGGATGGCTGATAGCCCCAAAAATTTCATGATTATAAAATTCATTCAGATATATCATCTATCTGAGCCCAATGAAGGAAGGAGAAGAAGTGACCATAATGGCATGAGTAGAAGCCCAGATTGTTGATGACACAGCGACTCTGGTTCGCAGGACACAACCACCATGACACCTGCCATCTATACTTGACTCAGGCAATTGAGAAATCATGTTCATGAAGTATGAGGAGAATAATAGATGAGGTGCGAGGAGCTAGAGAAAAAGAGTAACATTGAAATGATTCGTGAGTGGAAGCCCTAAGGTAAGCATCACCAAAATTACCGAATCTAGACATCACATGACATTTTGAATTTTCTGCCACGGTGACCGACATTTGACACGTCGGCGCGATACGACGACATCGAACATTCCGTCTGTCGACATGTCAGGCACCACTCATCTAGTAGTGTACCTGTCAGATAGATATCAGATATATCATGTATTATATCGCGTGATAGTTAAATCATCCCGTTTTCGCTGCACACACCTTCAGGCCTTAGTTCCATGACTAAATTTGTCTCTTACAGCTTAGCGTTATTGTCAAGAAACAAATCAAAAGTTACTGTTGTATTTTTTGGTATGGCGCACATGTTTTTTAAAAAAAAAATACCGCCGGAGCCAATACTTTTGCAAAGAGCGATAAGACTGGTGACAGGTCTGACTAGAGAACGTTCTGGATATTAATTAAAAGATATGAACGTTGATGCATCGATGTACGGCGTGGATGGACACGAATGGGGTCAATAATTTGTGGAGCAGGTGAACAGAGAGTGATTGTATCGATATCTATATGGTAGGGGACGTCTTTTAATTATGGAGGATGGGTTGAACATGAAGGAAGAGTGTTTGATCTGAGAGCAATCCGAGAGTACTGATACTGTTCAATATCCAGGGCTGACATTATGTAATGACCACATGGAATTTTATGCAAGTGCAGCAACTTGAAGAACACCTTAAATTCGGAGTTGCCAACATCATCAACAAGCTCGTGGAACTTTCCTCATCAAGTTGCATGTGCGTGCGTGACACTGGTTTACAAAAAACCTACTTTGACACACCTCCACTTTTGCTTGATTTTGCATCGCAATACTTACTTCAACCAATCGAGGGCCTCAGGGTGGGCATACATATTCATTACCATCATGCCGATTTTGGCGTTACAAGCGCTGAGCGGTGGTATATCTATCACGAACACTAGATCGGTTCGTTATACACCCCCAGTATCCCCCACTCGCTCACACCCATCTCCCGAATATGACCGTAGTCTCAAACAATCCCAGTTGGTGGCCGTTGATAAGTTTGTCTCAGTTTTTCAGCTATTGGATAGGTTCGTTGTATCAGTTGTGATGTTTCGATCTATATGTTCATCAGTTCACTGATGATTGACTTGCGGTTTTGCAGTTGCCGCCGGCGTCGTGGTGGTATACGATTGGGGTGAGCAGGACAATGTTCAAAGATGGCTTATATCCTGATGATATTTCCAGTACTAACAATTGGACAAGAGGTAGGTTGGTGTTATTGCCGAAGTAGCCAACTCGCTAAGAATAGCATTATAGATTGACCTGATATGGGTGAGTGACAAGAGTCCCATATCAGAAGAAAAACAATAACTTGCGACAGAGGCAACATTGGTCTCTCATGAAGGCGATGTATCTCGTTGTGCGTACTCCATGTTATACTATAGCGTGGCTGGCAGTTGTGCTGACTCCAAAGTGTTCTAGATACGCTATATTGGAATACCATATTCTGTGTAGGTATTCGAAACCAACAAGTTGGCACTGTGCTAACAGTTCATCTTTGATAACCAGTGCCAATGTCCTGGGTATGTCTTATATGCACTGTGTTCGATTCTTCTGACCGGAGGCGCACAGCAAATATGCCATTGTTCTCGCTGACAGATGCAGTAAGTGTTCCGCAACCATCTCAATCCTATCCAATGAATACATCCATTTTTAGGGGTGAGTGAGATTCTGAACATTGAATTTGGTTCAACATAATGGCTACACAGGTGTGAGTGGGACGGTCTGATCCTCGTAGTACGAGGGTGATCACTAATTGGGTGTTTCAGGCAATATCATGAACTGGGCAATAAATGGGACAAATGTGGTCGTCACTGCCATGTTGGGCGGTGAGTTACACAGCTGCAACACCTCAGTGATATTGGCTCGACTGAAACACGATACAAGTCATCATGATTGCTCGGTTGCATGCCATGTATCAGAGAACTAGAAGCGTGCTTATCTTCCTTGTTATCGTCTTCCTGGCTGTTAACATCTCCTGCGGAGTAATCGCCGCAATGGGACTCAAGCAAGCTGCAGCGGGTGAGCTTTACTTGTGGACCTGAAGAACACAGCTCATTGGACGAATACCAGAGGTGCTGATACTCTCTGGCACATACACATGCAATTATGGATATGAGGGGAATATCCAGCCTCTGATCATAACGATTTGGGTGCTCAACACTGTTTGGGAGGTCTCTGCACTGTGTCTTGCAGTCTGGATTGCTGTGAAGCACTTCCGTGACCTGCAACGATTTGGCCTATCGACAGGATCGACCACTGGGGACTGTTTCAGGGTGCTGATAAAATCACACGTGTTTTATTTTGCAAGGTGAGCTTTAATACGAATGTGGTTATCTTTACCTTGCTCAAGTTCCGCACGTCCCAGCTTTGTTGGTGTCTCTTGCCTCCAGCTTATTCTTGTCTCTCCATATTTCTCGGTGCGCCGACCTGTCGCTTACATCTGTTTGTAAATACTGCTCATTATTCCTGTAGAATTTAAATTCTGTGGGAGCTCAGACACTTTGGTGTTTTTCAAATTCTATTGAGCGTGCAGATGTTTGTGCTGGGACCACGCCTTATTCTTAGCGTTCGAGAATATCACGCAAAACTTATGGCTGAATCCGATGCAGAAACTAGTATGAGGTCGGTTGTCTTCCAGGAGCATGTGAATGTACCAACTAGCAGTATTGTGTAGGAAATTTTTTTACCGAGTGTTCATTTGGTCGAGGATCCGCGGTGGCATGTATTTTAGTTATGGTGTTTCAAAATATGCTTAAGACGAGGTTTATATAAACAACCCTGTTTCTTGTTATATCATACTGAAAGCCGCCCGCCCACTTTTGCACCAAGTGGCAAGCTGAATTTAACGTCTAGCAACCGACCCACTCCTTGATGTCCGACACTGAAATACGAAAAGAATCAGCATAGATTGCCCAGACAACTGATTCTACGTGTTTGTGGAGTTTCGCTGTCTGAGCACACAGATGTTTGAGTCCGTTTGACGCCCCTGCCTAGTTGCTACACGCGAAGTCGTTAGATTGTCTCAAGAATCAAAAAGTAGGTGGACGCACGGAATTGATCATACGCCAATATGTATGAACACTATGCGCTGGTCCAAGGGCATGTCTTTGTCGCGAGCCAACGACCCTACCGCTTGGTGCAGCGCCCAGGCAGCTCGTTTGGAATTCATTTTGCCACTCTTGCACAGGATTTTGTAGAACGCCTCGACTAAGCGCTGCACGGTACTATCGTCGACCGTCCATAATGTCCCAATGACACTCTTAACCCCAGCGAATTGCAGGCCAGCCGCTAGGTGTATCACTTCGTCGGGCGTTCTAAAGTCACCGACTGCAGTTTCACAGGCAGAAAGGAATGTGAATTCATGCCGAGAGAGATCCATTTGGGTGATATCGAGGAGTGAAAGCGGTTGGTCGCGCATGAGAAAGGCTGACTTGAATGGTTCATCAAAATTCTGTGTTCCATGACACGAAAAATGGAGCCAAGTATTGTCCTGCAACGCGGATAGTGCCCTCGATCTTGTTGCATCAACGCTCGATATCTTGGTGAAGGAAACAACTGGGGGTAAAAGACTGCGCAACAATTCCAATTCAGGCTCCACACATTCCAAAGTGGATGAAGCACCGGCTGGGCAATTCTGACCAATGGCAGCAAATAGTACTGACAGGCGCATGTCATGACTTCTGCGAGCTTTCATCAGCGCGGTAAGAGATGGCGTATACGAAGAGATATATTGCTGCGAGAGGGATTCTCCATTTTCCCTGTACTCGCCAGCAGCGTGCAACGGCAAGAAGTTGAAGAGAGACGTCGGGCACCACCATATTCGGGAACCTCGTGGTGCAAATGGGCCCAGATTCTTGACCACCGGGCGGACAACGTCATCCCACAACTCTATCAAGGCTGTTGTCAGCGCTAGTGTACTTCTGCGTTGGAATCTAGCCACCAATGTCTGGAGTTTCTCGAGCTTGGTAGAAAGTGGAATCTTGGTTGGAGGTTGCTCGTGCCAGATGATAATGGCATCACAAGACAACTTGCTCGCGATGAGCACGATGATAGGCCCACCACGAGCTGCATCTCGAAGATTGGAGAATGAAGGGGGAAGGAGGAAACGAGAGAAGCCCTCGATCTTCCGGATCTCTTCTACAGCTCCATTCCAGTCCTTCACTAATCGTCTGTAACGGGCTTCTTCGGCTTCTACATTGACTCTTAAAGTTGCTTCTGCATAGCTCGCAGGAGGTTGATCGAGGAGGGAGCTGAGGTCTCTGAACTTCTTCACCAAGGCGGCTGCGTCATCGCTGTGTGTCTGGAGGGTGTCAAGAGGCGTGCGGGGTCGTGTCATCTGGTTCCAGATGATAGTCCTGCCTTGTTCCAACAACTCCACTGCACGACACACGTCACCGCTATGAAGAGCACACGATGCAGCATCCACGGCAAGCGTACTTGGGAAGTGCTTCATGATATTGTGACGAGACGACACTGAAGCTGTCGTAGACATGTAGGCGTCCAGAAGTTGCATGGAGGTGGTATGAGCCTCCAGCTCAGTACCATGTGAATGTTGACGAGCACGGCGAACCCAGCTGAGACTTGCTTGCAGGCGAGGCAGCAAACCTGCAGAGACAACATTTGCAGCTGCCTGGAGATGATGCATGGCAGCATTCAGACTGTCATCATCTTCGCCCGCATCGGTGGCGTCAAGCTCTGAATCATGGAATGACAGATGTACCTTAGCTAGCGACTTCTGGACTACTAATTGACGAGGATCATATTCCGTCAACAGAGTCAATGCATGGCGTAGGTTATCTTGAGACTCGTCGAAGTCTTCTCGATTGTGTTGGTGCTCAAAACGGGTGCAGAGTTTATTTGCCAGGCTGCTTAATGACGAGGACCGATCTGTGTGACCGATCGGACGCAAAGCCAGCGCTTCCCTGTGAAGTGCGATAGCCTCATCCAAGTCTTCGTGGTTGCCTCGGAGCTTAAAGCGGAAGGAGAGCTGATCCGCAAGGCTACTTAATGACGTGGACCGATCTGTGTGACCGACCGGGCACAAAGCTAACGCTTCCCTCTGAAGGGCGATAGCCTCATCTAAGTCTTCTTCATTGCATCTGTGCTCAAAGCGGGAGGAGAGTCCGTTCGCAAGGTTACCTAATGCCTTGGACCGATCAGTGTGACCGATTGGGCACAAAGCCAATGCTTCCCTGTAAAGTGCGATAGCCTGGTCCAAGTCTTCATCATTGCCTCGGTGCTCAAAGCGGGAGGAGAGTTGATTCGCAAGGTTACCTATTGACCCGGACCGATTCATGTGACCGATTGGGCACAAAGCCAATGCTTCCCTGTAAAGTGCGATAGCCTGATCTAAGTCTTCGTCATTGCCTCGGTGCTTAAAGCGGGAGGAGAGTTGATTCGCAAGGTTATTTAATGACCCGGACCGATCTGTGTGACCGACCGGGCACAAAGCCAGCGCTTCCCTGTGAAGTGCGATAGCCTCATCCAAGTCTTCGTCGTTGCTTCGGTGGTGAAAGCGGGAGGAGAGTTCATTCGCAAGGCTACCTAATGCCTTGGACCGATCGGTGTGACCGACCGGGCGCAAAGCCAGCGCTTCCCTCTGAAGTGCGATAGCCTCATCCAAGTCTTCTTCGTCGCCTCGGTGGTCAAAGCGGGAGGAGAGTTGATTCGCAAGGTTACCTAACGACCCGGACAGATCTGTGTGACCGACTGGACACAAAGCCAACCCTTCCCTCTGAAGTGCGATAGCCTGGTCCAAATCTTCGTCATTGCCTCGGTGTTTAAAGCGGGAGGAAAGTTCATTTGCAAGGTTATTCAATGAACCGGACCGATCTATGTGACCGACCGGACACAAAGCCAGCGCCTCCCTGCGAAGTGCGATAGCCTGATCCAAGTCTTCATCATTGCTTCGGTGCTTAAAGCGGGAGAAGAGTTGACTCGCAAGGTTATTCAATGATGAGGACCGAGCTGTGTGTCCGACCGGGCGTAGAGCCAGCGCTTCCCTGTGAAGTGCGATAGCCTGATCCAAGTCTTCGTCGTTGCCTCGGTGCTTAAAGCGGGAGGAGAGTTGATTCGCAAGGTTATTCAATGACGAGGACCGAGCTGTGTGACAGACTGGGCGCAGAGCCAGCGCTTCCCTGTGAAGTGCGATAGCCTGATCCAAGTCTTCGTCGTTGCCTCGGTGCTTAAAGCGGGAGGAGAGTTGATTCGCAAGGTTATTTAATGGCGTGCACCGATCTGTTTGACCGACCGGGTGTAAACCCAGCGCTTCCCTCTGAAGTGCGATAGCTTGATCCAAGTCCTCGTCATTGCCTCGACGTTCAAAGCGAGTAATCAGCATTACACTTAGATTACATAGCAATTGCCCTCGATAAGCATGCCCAGTGTTGTAGTATCCCAGTGCATCATAATGAAGGGATATCACTTCATTCAAGGCATGAGGATCATCTCTCTGCAAACACCACTCTGCTCGCTCAGCAAGTTGATTCGGCGATAACGGAAGCATGGATGCAGCGGGCCACTCCTGCCCAGGATCATTTGCATCAGTGCTTCCAACAGAGTGCAGGGCGGATGTTTCGATTGCAATCAAGGCTGCTCTATGAATGTAGCTGTCTGCGTGACAGGCATCGAGGACTTCACTCAGTAGCTCTCTAGTTGCAACAGCATCCGTTTGAAATCCCCATTTCGCGAAGCGAGATAGCAGAGAAAGGGTAAGATGGAGCTGAGTGATAGTTCGGTCTGTATGATCAATGGGGCGCAAATCAAGGGCGTCTTGAAACAGATTGATAGGGATGTCGAGGTCGAGGTATCTTTTGCCAGCTTGACAACTTACAAGCTTGGCGGTGGCTAAATTGCATAGTGCTGCAGGGCGATAGGGATGGTCCATGGGGCAGAGATCCGAGACGCGTTCAAAGTGGTTTATGGATTGATCAAGATCGCTACTTTTCTGCGTCCTGCGGTATTGCGCGAGAAGACGATGTCCAACATCTGTTTCTACTGCTAACGCATCCATATCGCGGGATGTAAGCTATATGTTACAAGCTCTCAGGATCAGAATGTTAGACTGCATGGATCACTCACGACAACAAGGGGGCAAAGAACTGCGGTGTCGTTTTCAACAGAAAGTCGCTGCTCCAATGTCATGGACAGTGAAGTACATGGGGATATGACTTCCCCCTGCTTGGGCTGGAAGATTATGGCTGCGATACTTGTTAATGTCCATCAAATGTTAGATGTGACAGAGGTTACTGACGACGTGAATTTTCGCTGCAATCCAGTAATTCTCGGACAGAGATCTCGAATGTGCGGAGGACCTCTCCGTGACCGAGCATAGTTCCCAATTCAAATGAGGCGTACACGCTGATCCGAACTTTAGAAGATGTATCACACGGCCTAGAGTCTTTCTCAATGCTGGTAGGAAAGATGAGATTAAGTACAACATACAGAAGTATGGGCTCGTTCCATTCGACGACAGCCTGATCTACGTGTACAGATTTGTTGCTCGTCCGGCATTCGGCACCGTCAGTCTTAATCACTACATGGAAGCCAGCGGGGATGCGTAGGAGACCAAGAGTGAGATCAGTTGCGTGAATGGCTTCAGGGGAATTGTTAATACAAGGTGAGCGGAGACAGATATCACATACCAGTAATAATGACTTGTTGCACTGCACTGAAGTGGATCTCTCCCGGGTCCTGGGTGTGTTCTGGATGGCTTGACTCCTCCCTGAACAATACGCACATTGTCAGTATTTAGGTGATCAATGCTTCATATACTTACTTTTCCATTTTTTGCCTGAAAACGCGAGACTAAGTCCATAGATGTGCTATACAACACAACGACTTACAATCGTGGACGTGTTGAGCCCTTAGTCTCGTTGTTGTTCTCGTTCTCTGACGACCCACGCTTGCGTTTTCCGCTTGTCAAGGGCTCGGTGGTAGGAGTGGAATTCTCTACCGGAGAAGTATTATGCAATGACGCTGAAGAAAAGTCTGAGTCAGACTCGGATTCTGATGAGCTTGAAGACTCGAAGGTGACTCGTCGATGACGGTCCATAATGATGGCTGAGGGATGGATGAAATAGCACTTGAGAGTACGGAGGTCACGGAGCACTGTAGTACCTGTAATCCTGACGTATTATAAATGAGGGAATCACAGCATGCATGCGGTATTATCCACACGGAACAGCGTTGAAGACAGAAGCGACTCGCAGGATATTGAGTGATCCATAATCCCATTTACAATGTGAATAGATTTTCACAGCAGCGGGCATATTGCGTGGTGGGATATTGATTGAAACAGCGAAAATGAAGAGGCTGTGAAGCTGAAGAGAACTTGAAGCAGGGCATTCCACACCTTTGCGAAATTCGCATATTGCAAAGTGCTCACTGCCCTATCATGAATGTCACCGCCCTTGAGAGGTCATCCTACAACCCCAGACAAAAAGTTGCACGATTAACCGACAAGAAGTGCTAGTGATGACTGAACCTGTTTTCGGAACTTTCGATATCAACACATTACTTAATCTATTTATATCGCTCCTGTGCTGCCATTGCTTCTTATTGTCATTGGCCCTGTACAGCTGCAGTGCATTTGTCGCGTCGTTCTGGATATTTTGATCAAGAACCTAATCTGCATTCGACTTATTCTCCTTCTAACGTTGACTGTAATTCGAAAGAAGAACAGCCTTGCACTGGATGTATGGAAAGTGGTTTTCATATCAGCCAAGATTCAGCATAAACGCTCATCGCACTGCCATTTCTCCGCATGGTACTGCTGCGGCTTCTGCCTCATGTTGACTTTGATTTGCATACCGTGGACCCTGCAGTGAAACTCGGACAAGTTATCATGACCTTATTAAGCCTTGCGAAGTCATTCATTGGTTACACATTGGCGCCAGTCAAAAGGTATATAAGGAGGTCTATGTTGCCTATGGTCTCCTAGGATTTTCCTACTTTCTGATATCATTGCTATGAAGATTAAATACGAGTCACGGAAGTACATCGACCTCATTCAGCGAGTTACATCTAAGTGGGCCAATTGGGATCCACCAAGAAAGATCGCGGTATGTAAAGACACTCCTTGATTTTAACTAACCTGACAAGTACAGGTGGGCGACTATGGAACTATCATCAATGAAACTGGAGAATTCGATTGGGAAGGAAACATATACAGCCCTCATTTCCAGGAACAGCTACAATCATCCAAGTACAAATTCGACATCAACCTGGCGGATCCAGCGCTACACCCCATCGAACAGGAAGCAAGTGACGACCACTTGATCGTCAAATCGTGGAGTGTCACTACTAAGGAAGTCAAGGCCTCTACTGAAGTGTAGGCGCTACAATATGAAGTGTTTAGTTCATTTATCTAACTGTGTTGCAGCACCGTGCCAGATGTAGTGAATGTTGCCCTCAAACTCGATTTGCAGTTCGATGGTAACAAACCAGCAGCTTTATTGGTCATGTACAAGCCAAGATACAGTAGCCTTCCTAGCGACGAGCGCATCATCAAGCTGATCAAGTCCATGCCTGATATCCTCAAAGGGAAGTACATCGTCACCGAAGTGATATCTTGCGCTGCATATATGATGCATCTGTCTGACCAACGTAAGTATGGTATGTGCAAATTCAACTTCTGCACTGTTCACACTTGGTGTAGAAGCAGAAAAGTTTTCTGTGACGCTCAAAGCCGTTGGGCCTGTTACACCAGCTACCAACGCTGGAGGAGCAGCCAGTTTCACCTGGTCTTCAGAAGCTGCTTATGGTCTTTCCCGTCAAGGATCTGACCCTGCTGCAAAATATATGCCGTTATACAGGTTGAAACAACCCCGTCCTAAGTTCTGGGAATGGCCTTTTGGTCACCGCGGAGACGAGAATCCCAATGATCCGATCGACAGGTGAGTCCAGATTGTCTCGTGGTTCAGCAGTGCCATGACCTCCTTGCAGATGGGTGGATGTCGACCCAACTTGGAATCCTCTCAGCGATGAGGGTGAAGAACAGGAAATCTATGATGCAGTACGTTATTGATGTTTTTATTAGAACATGGCTCAGTGATTTGTTTATCTCCAACAGGAGATGCATGGTGACTTTGGCGCTTTCAATGATGGCTATCCTGAGTAAGTGTTACTGCTGCACGGACCTTAAATATATCTCAGCTACCTCTCATAGCGACGACGACGACGATTACTGATTTATGATCATTCGCGAATGGTATTACTGCTACACCACATGAGTTCAAGTGTCTCAAGGGCCAAATCAGATCACTTTGTATATAGACGAGCTACGTTAGTAAAAGAGTATTAACACGACGTTCAACAGCCTCGACAGGCTCAAATCTAACTCACAAACAAGTCAAGGTCCTCATGGAAGCCCAGATGGTTGATAAGGTAATAAGTCTGCTTCCTGACCGTCACCATATTACCTATCTGGACCATCCGTATGAATTGAGTGGGAGGCGCTGGGTCGTGGGGAGTCAGAGGGTCTCAAGGAAAGTTTACGGAAGATAAGTAACTTATCTTGTGTTGATGAGGTTAGGCAGTCTCACAAGAAGAAACGGTACGAGTAAACAATCAATCTAAAGTGTATCAGTGAAGACGATACTACGGAACTATCGTACCAGGTAAACTCGTTTTGTACAGGGAGTAATTACTTCCAAAAGGGCAGCGAGTGGGTCCGCCGAGTCTGATGGCGATGGTAGTAATCCATAAGTAAATATTTATGAGATAGCACGGGTGGCGTTGCTGTCGACACGGAGGTGCAGATATCTATCAGATCGGAAATTGAGTTGTGAGATAGAGCTATGTCAGCGTGCTGGCTAACGGAACGTATATGTGAAGCCGGTTGGGTGCAAAGAGAGGATTACTAATTCAGATGAATGACTAAGACAGTACTGTCACACTGTAGAAGGCCGATATTTAATTCAGGCCAGCTGCCTAGTACTTACTCAAACCTCATGGTAAACCGGTAGTTGGGTGAGTTCCCGCAGCTTTTAGATATCTCTTCAAACAAGTTTCCAATCTTATTTGTCGGAGATTTTGAAACATGTTCCAAGTGCAGACTGCAGACCAAATGTACGACGACGACATGACTCCATCACTGAAAACCAAGATTCCCTATCAACCATTATATACACATTATCACGCAGATAATATCCATATTTGGCTAAAATGTGGCAGCGCAGACTATCTAGCCGTTTATGGCCTTAAAACGCCATCCTCTATTACGCATAACCGTCACATGGACTTGTGTTCGGTAGTAGCTGCACAATTGCGATTGTTCATGTATTGAGTCTGATTAATGGATGTGCAAAATAGGTTTAGACTATGCAGTACATAGACTTTAGAGCATTGCGACTGTTCATGTAGCATATCTACGAGAGTGCGTTTGATGGCTAATCTATATGATAAATGGACAGAAGCACCAGATACATAAAGTCATTTATGCATATTTAACGCTATCCCACATGATCAAGGAAAGTCATGGAGGTTGGTGTACAGCGTCAATCACATGAATTTAGTTGTAATGCTATAGGACCTCGTTGACAGCCGTGTCCCATAGACGTATATAGGACAATTGCGAAACATCACGACCCAATTACTGGTTGTGCTACATGTATATGAGCGCACAATTGCTAACCAATCATATATCATTTTGTGACAAAAGTGAAAGGTAGTTACCAGCCGAGTCCGCATTTCCCATATCAACCTTGGTGCTCACATTGGCGCGTGAATGAGTTCTGCTTTGACATTTGTCATACTCCCAATTTAATAAACTTGTGAGACTAGGACACATGATTGTTGTGGAAGATTCAATGTTATCTCGGTGGCAAAGTAGGTCAAGTAGTCCCGCACCTATGTGAATGAACTTTTTTTGAAAGAGAGCCTGTTGTACGACATTTCAAGCACACAAAGTATTATTTCACAGATGTTAAAGAAATACAGTATCCCGCTACCTGTAACACAGGTAGGTAAGTGCCTCGTAAGTGCAATACAGGTATTATCTCTCAGTGAGAACAAATCATGGACACATAGCAAATCAATGACTATTGTGTACTGCATTGCCGAGTCTCCCGCACAATGAGTAAAATACAGGCGCAGAATCCATTAAAAATTGGAATCACGGTACATTTGTTATTTAGATACTATGCAACAAAAGTCGCTTGTCGTGTTACATATTAACATACTACTATACATACAATACTGATATTCGACTGATCTGTAGAATAATGAGTGCAGGATCTGAGCTAACGTCTGCCTGAACACCGAGCAACGGACAGCTGTTCGGTTCTTTGAGGGCGATAGACGGAAGCATATTTGCGTCCAAAAACCTTGCTAATGTTACAGTACATTGATATCAGTGGCAGACGGCTATAGCTATACACAATGACTCACCGGTTCCACCAAAGTAATAGATCTTCAACTTCCTTAGCTACATCTGATGTCGCAGCAAGCTCGAGGAAGTCAACAATGTTGTCGTAGAATTCTTGATGGTTGAACTCATCATCTATGATACGCCATGATCCCGTGCTAGACAAAGCAAATCTAAGCTGAATGACCTGCGTCAGCAGTGAATACATTGATAGGAGCGATCTGTTGTACTTACCTGCACAGCTGCATATGCAATCGACCGTGGTTGAACGGATTTCATGTTCAACAGCCCAGCAACGTCGCAACGAGTGCGGCGCTCGCCATCAATTCTTCGCTGGCTCGGACGACCCTGTGTAGAAAGCACTGCTGGGCTGATCTGCTCTTGGTCGTCCAGCTCTGCGGAGGTAGGAGATGTGAAGATGTATTTGAATGTCTACAGGCAGCCTCAGTAAATTGTCATTCATGCTCGTGAAATGTACCTTTAAAAGTAGTTTCCCTTTAAATAGACCCTCAATAGGGTTCAGTGGGTCGTATCGTTCGTCCTTATATAAAAAGGTAGGCCAGGAATAAGCCGTAACACGATAATCAGGGTGATAATCCCTGATGCCTTGTTGCACACTACCACATTGATCAGCAAAGACACCATGAAGTACACAAAACTTACACCGGGTCACTCCAGTCATAATCTACAGGGCATATAAGCCGTCCAGTTGCGTCATTATTGAAACCACGACCTATTTTGCTCTGCCCATGAATAACAGGGTTCGGTGGTGGGGTATCTTGCATCAACCATGAAGCAACGGTGACTTTGAGTCGTGTCGTATCATTGGCCCTTGCTCCATCAGCACCCCTATTTAACTAGAAACAGCGTGCCAATTAGTATTGTCACCAAGAGGTGCACATGTCCCACCTTGCTGTATATACAAGAGAGCTCGCTATCCTCGACCACTGAATGTACGAGCTTACGGACAGACGGACACCAAGTAGCTAATTTCTTGTATGATCTGTACATCCTGTCGTCCCTAGTGGTACATATCAGCACGAGCAACTGTAAATGCCAAAGAACTCACTCGGGGTCATTCACGCTAGCATCGTCATCTAATTCAATACCTAGTGTCACGCGTCTATCAAACTCTGCGATGAGATCTTCGACGCGTTCGGTAAGGCAGACGAGTCTACGGATTACCCGGCCCTCAATGTGAAGGCGTACACTATCAAATCAATAATTCAAAGGGTAACCACACACTAGACAAAAACACATACCTTTTCTCTTCCACTGGAAGTTTGCGGAGCTCCGCATTTTGCGCCTCCAAAAGAGCCAGCCGCCTTTTCAAGGCAGCTACTTCAGAAGGTGGGCCGTCGCCTTGGGTGCTCGTTTGTGACATTAGATGAACTATGGAAGATTTGCTGGAAGCGTTGGGAGGTGTAAGAGGTAGATGCAAGTGGTGAATGTGAGAGCTGTGGAAGTGTGAGAGAAGGCGCACTAACTGAAGTATGGGGAACCAGCAACGTTTTGATCCGGTGTTTTATTCATGATGCAGAAAATATTGCGTCCGCTTACGTCTGGGGAATTCGTGTTCGGAACAACCTAACGGACATTAGAGGATTGCGGTCATTAATAAGAATGAAGGGATGGAGAAACTAAAGAATGTAATTACAAGGTTCCGGTCTGCTGAACAACACTAACTTGACATGGTTTACATCCTGCGGAACTTCCGATCAGAACAGTCATCAATAATCCCCGAATCCCTGAATCCCTGAAAGACAATCAACAGCTAACGGACATCCAAGAAGGGCTTAGTTGGCCAAAAACATGCTTTGCCTCCCTAGGCATCTTCGCCATCGTCAAAGGAAAACAAAATATTATCTTCCTTCCTTCCTCACTTTCCCCAGCGACAGACTGAGGCTGTCAGTCACGCATTTGGATAGCGCGTGATCCAGCACCCGGCAGTACCAGCTAGACCTCGTGTGCAGTCACTTCTGAGGCCTTGTCCAAGCTCTCGAACGCGCTGAACAGGTATCTGCGTAGACAAAGACAGGTCCAGTGAATAAATACGAATGAGGTGTCAACCTGAGTGGTGCAAGATGATATTCATAAAGTTCAGATTGTCCAGCTGCATAATACGGATAGGTACAACGTTTATGAACATCCAGAAGGTAACGAGACACGTACAGAATGTCTCATTTTGATCATCCACCACCAGCTTCTCGATGACTTCCTTGCCATCGATCTTCGTCGCTGTGCAAGTGACGGTCTCTTTGAATGCAGCATCCACATCTTCTTGAATGCGGTGCGTATCCTCAACAACAGAAGAGTCTGCATCTTTGGTCTCAGATGACAAGATTGATGGCAGAGCTTCTGCCTTGTCACCGCCCTTTGTGCCCCAGGACACCTGAAACCATTGTTGTCAATCAAAACTGGGTCCTAAATAATGAAGGGCAACGCACATCGTGAAGTTACAAAATGCATAAACATTGAGTACATTCATGAAACTTGATGCCGAGGAAATTGAACTGGAGAAGATGTGCCAAGGATCCTGCTGGAACACGAGATCAGGCAGTGCCATTTCAAACAGAGATACAACTCACAGAGGAACGATGCAACGAGGTAGATGCCTATTTCGCGAATGAGTCAAGGAATCACTTCAAAATACGAGGCACCACGTACCGAAAGTAGAGATCATTGCAACAATCAAGGCCCCAACAGGGGGCGTAATGAAGTTCCAAATAATTTCGAGATATCGTCTTGTTCTTCAGTTCATTGGGAGTGTTCTACCATAAACATGCATCGTCAAGACAGTCCACGCAAGGACCCGAGAACAGTAAAACTTACAGCGAATACCTTGCTGGTTAGCCAGAACGAACAAATGAGAAGGTAAGCGGCCAGGAAGGTGTAGACCCTGCACATAATAAGTCAGCTTGAATAGGATAAAGACTCTGACTTATACAAACCATAGTGTAATTGCATATGCCGTCCGTTCACCCTTCGGTCTGTTACCAAGAGCTAGCACAAACTGTAGCGCGAGGAAGGTAAGATAGATCCATTTGAAAGTCAAGTTCACCCCATGCGTCTGCCAGCCTATCCTCAGTGTCAATCTTTCAAGAGTCACAATAATGCACATACGACGTCCGCAGTACTAAAGGTAACGATGTTTTGCGAGGGGAGCAAGTCAATGATAATGCTGATTGTTAACCCAATGTTCGCCAATGCAAACCACCAGAACATCGATGAGAAGACGTTGTACTGTCATCTGAGTTAGCAACAG
The DNA here is from genome assembly GCA_016758765.1 of Suillus cothurnatus. Lineage (NCBI taxonomy): Eukaryota > Fungi > Basidiomycota > Agaricomycetes > Boletales > Suillaceae > Suillus > Suillus cothurnatus. The sequence goes on from JABBWL010000091.1 coordinate 223,704, forward strand.
AATACTAACCAGAAATGACAAGACGCACAAGAGCTTGAATGTGGAAGAAGAATAGGCAAATTATGCCATGACCAGAGCGGTAAAGCTAGAAGAAATTGATCAAAGCGTACAGGCGAAAAATGATCAGACAAGATTGTATTTAAAAACGTGGTCAATACTCACAAATGAAGCAGCAAATGAACCATTCAGCCAACAACGACGTTGATCAATCGACTCGACGGCGGACTCTGGCACATCTTCTCGGCTTGACATGTATCAACGTCCACCTATCACCAGCTTTGACAACAAGCTTGAAACAAAAGATATGATCCTCAGCCAAGAGCATGTTCTTGGTGAAGATATTCATGTCGCATATACCCTTGGGACCAAGACAGTAAGCCAACGAGTTCTAGGCTGGTCGTGTAGATGACTTGCAGACTCACCAGACTAAGTAATGTTTCTCGTTTCCCAGCATCGTTCAGTACCCCGCTTTAAATTAAACTCTCGTCGATTAGAACTCGGATGAATGGAACAAGAAACCAGACGCTGAAGTAGATTGTTGGTTGATGGTACCAAGTAGGCGCCTGCATTATGATTGGTAAGCACTATACCTCCTCTGTCCCAACAGTCCTTGGGCTCAGGCCGAATCTCATGCCGAGTCTACGCCAGTGTGAAACAAACCACGTCAATTATGCAATGCTTATTATCAAAATTATCCAGGTTCTATACTGGTGGGTTGCATTCCTATGTCACTGACATGATTGCTCCCGTCTACGTGTTGTCGCCTCTTATTCCTCCCTCTTCTAACAGACGGTATTGTCAGACTTCCAGCAATGCCATGACGTCCGCCAACTGCAAAAGCAACTTACTGCTTGTTGTTCGCGCGTATGACTTCCACTCTGCGATGTAAGCCACTTACTCAGGTAATTTTGTGTTCTCAGTCAAGTATTATCTGGACGGCATCAATACTGATTACTACTACATATTGCTCCAGAAGAGCCTACATACATCAAACGAGACTTAACTACTATCAAGCACCGGCCAACATCACATGCCATGGTTTTCAACCGCATTACAGACCTCAGTAAGGATTTCGCTTTGCCTACCGATGGCTGCCTCAATCCTACTGACAGCTTCTAACACACCCACAATTTCGTCGATTAGGTACCCAAATTTGCTTTTGAGTTCGTTTGGGTCAAGTTTCCATGATACTTTCTTCCCATTGGTACTGTCCTGTCCGAGATTTTGCGGAGCCTCCATATGATGGTAAGCGCATAATTTGAAAAATAAAGATGGGCATACTCACATCATCCGACTCGTACTGTGACCTCTTTCGCTTTAGACACGGCTGCAGCTCATCAACGTCCTCGGGGTAGTCATTCCGAAGTGGGAGAAGGTTCTCTCGGCGGTTTGGAAGCAGATCTGTGAGACGTTCTAGGTCTGGGGATGAATGATTCAAGTTGAAAATCTTACCATAATTATAACACCCGCAGGAATACACTGGACAACCTTGCCCGTGCGACTGACCTGGGCCAGGGCAGGAGTCCTTGTGACTTTGTGGAGTGGAGCTCCTTGAGTGATGGACGCCCTTGCTTGCTTGGTCGGCTTCAGAGGTAGCATCGATCAAGGTCGCCTCGGTTCCATCATCAAGGTCAGAGTGGCGGGAGTCGATGCTATTGAAATTTGTGTCGAACATCTTTGCTAGTTCCTCCTTCAAGTTGAGTGACAGTATTTAAATCTAAGCCGCCCTACATTTAAAACTTACACAAAAACGACACCGGTCTGATACAGAAATTTTTTCAATTCTTCTTGACCCTGCATTCCAACGTGCCGATCTCTCGGTTACTCGGTTACTCGAAATTGTGTAATCAAGTTCCGAAGATCCCGTTCGCAAGCATATGGACTCAGTTTTGAACTTAGACCGGTAGGCCCCAATGAAAGGATATCTGTTGTGCAAAAATGGTATGGGCCAGGGTTGAGTTCTGGGTGAAATAATTTTTGCAGCTCCTTCCAGGTCACTCGGGCCGCCTGAAGCTTCTCAGATGATCTGGCTGGCGAGTGACGAGTTTCCTGTTACCCTTCTGAAGTACTTCAGCTCCCGAATTTTGTCAAGAACGAGGTACGTGTAGCGTGATATAAGAACATAATGACAAATAAGCACTCCGTCATTTTCCAGATGTCAACTCGGTTCAAGCCGGAAGTGGTGTAGACAGTAGACACGGCCTGAGATGGCAAGGCGCTCCACCTTATTACACGAGCAGCAATTTCCTTCCCGAGCGGTGCTGGAAGGTCTTGACCTCTGCCAAATGTGAGAAGACTAGTATATACGTACCTACAATGATCTTCTCGACATTTGGCAGCCGAAGCAGTACTTCAGAACTATAACAGAGCACTTATGACTAGCCTTGACTAAAATCTGTTTAGGTCCCTCACGGAACCAGGGACTCAGACTTGAAGAAGTTTCAGTGCGTGATATGATCTTCAGACTGAACATTTTAAATCACACACAATACTAGAATTACAGATACAGTACTAGGGGCCGGCGTTGCCGTCTCTTAACCTTGCTCTGTTGCTTGCCGTTGTTTGTCCAATTTTCTCATCCCCAATTTTATTCCAGTCCTATAAACCACTAGAGGCGATACAAAGGAATACGAATGCGAGCACATTACTTTCGAGATACGACTCAAGAAAGAAAAAAGAAAAGCTGGAACTGAAGAACAATACGTTTTGAGATACAAGTACGAGGCATTAGACTTATATTCGCGTCTTTTTTATCCACTCGCTTCAGTGCCTCGGTGAATTTTTTTATTTTCCGGCTGACCTTTGTCATCATTGACGTGCGGTCGTTTGTAGTTAGTATTATGGTGGACAGCTCCAAACCGGAGGATGGTTATTTTCTCTGCGTTGGCTTGGAAGGTGTCATGGTCTTGAATCTTCCAATGACGGACGCTGAACTTGATCTCTGTGATGGATCCGTTGAGAGCTGTGTTGGTGTGCATGGGTTCAATGTGCTGGGTCTGTTACCGATTTGTAATTGTACTTGTGATTTCCATCACGTGTGATTTCGTCATTTTTCACACGGGGTATTGCTTACGTTGGCACAGATTAAGATACATCTGAACATGACCTTGCAGAGCAAGGTGACGATTTCAAGTCGTGAGACTGCAATCCTTTGAAGCTCCGATGATTCAGAAAGACGTCACAAGCATATGCACAAGTACAATGTTACACAATTCAGTAATTTACTGTAAAACCTGATGATTAATGTACGTGCAAAGGTAATGAGGCGAATGCATACCATTCAAGAGGAAGAGCCTTTGAAAGATTGTTTTGCTTTCTTGTTTCGTGCATTGAGAGGGCCAGTGTTGAGACGGTGACGCTTGAAGGGATTGATTGGCATGGCTGCAGGTGGTGACAAGACGGTAAGTTGTCGTAAAATAGCGTTGAAGATGTCACGTTTTGCATTTTTGATTCGATGATGAAAAAACGCCATGTGCACTTCAACAAGTGCGCCCTTAAGTTTCGACTCGTATTCAAGTGGCGGGATGAGGCTATGATTCATGTCATATGCTGGTAGGGGGCAAATGTTGTGGGTAGATGTAAGGTCTTGCAAATGACCTTTGCATCGGTCAGCCACTGGCCAAGTGGCAATGTCGAAGTCTGAGCTTAAGCTGTCTGTAGTTGCGAACATAAAACAATTAGTATAATGATGGACGCGAGAATTGTTGGTAGCTTACTGGTTGAGCAGTCGTCATCTTCGTCACTGGCAGTATCATATTCATCCTCATTCTTGGCCTGATATGTAATATTCAACTGTCAGGGAAAGGAAACAGACGACAACTACCGACCTCAAAGAGACCATGTATCAGTTTGATTGATCTCTGACCGAGTGAGACTTGAACAGCACTGAGCCTCTCGTAATCCCTCTCCCTTGGAATTAATCCCTCGAAGTGATCAATATTGTCAAGGACATCCGGGAAGTCTTCTGACGAGAATCGGAACATGTCATTACGACCAGCAGTAAGCCGGCAGCTCAATTTTGCGTCTGAAAAGCGACCGTGAAAGATGTTCGAGGGATTAAAATTGGCATCCGGGGTGAAATTGAAGTCATTGCGACTGATCTCAAATACACCACGAATGATGAACTCTTTGGCTTGGAGTCCTCTCTTGCTGACGAGAATGTTGCCATCCCGTCCTCCTATGAAATATTCAACATGACGAATGAGTCTTGGTGCGGCAGCATAGAATCCTTCAGGGGAATCATATAGTTCACGGAGTATGGATGCAGGAGTACGAGTAGAGAACGACTTGGATTGAAGAGACTTGGCAGATGCGTTATTGGTCGGACTCGAAGCCATGGTTTGTGACCTGGATACGATGCGGCCTGCTAGAGTCTTGTTAGGAGAAATAAAAATCATGATCCGTGCAGGGATACAAACATTGAAAATGGCGGAACGTAAGTATTAATCTAAGTTCAGCGTCAGATCTTCATGGTCAAATCATGGGGCTAGCAATGAAAATTGTTTGACTGATATCCCCAGTGAAGGAAAAGCTTGCGAGACATGTACGTCATAGTGGCCATGGGATCTAGTATATGTAATGACTCATCTGCGAAATTATCGGCAACTGCATCGATAATAGTAAAGCCGGATCATGACACAGTCTACAGCGCAGGCCAGGTGGCCCTAGTACAGGTTTAGTTGGTGTCAGTGAAGCGACAGGCTGCCGAGCAAACGGTCCTTTGTTCCGAGATAAAGTCCAGCAATGCCTCGATGACACGGTGCCAAGGGGAGCACTCGGTGGAGGGAGCAGCTCTCATTGTCGTTACCCACTCTATAGCCACCCCCGGCAGCCCATTGTAAAAGGCGGGAACGTAAAACGTCGGAGCAAGCCGTGGTGATGGTGAAACCTCCAGACCCCCAACGATGCAGCGGCTTGCACAGGTTGGAAGCCAAGTAATATGGACAGCTTATAAGAGACCCGCGCAATACGTATTAACTTTCATTGGAGAAAAATACCTCCTCTTGGGGGAGGCAAACCGCTCACTGATCGGGCACCTTGGGGGAGACCTGCAAATCTATTTCGGATATATGATCACATTGGGAATTAAGGCATGCCATTGCTAGTCAAGCAAAAGGCCGACGTTCAACTAGACTGCAGCGCTTTTCCCCACTTTCTTGTCCTCCTCCGGGCTCAGGAATACCTGTGTGGAACAACATATCATCAGAAATGCGCCAGCCAAGATTGATCAAGTATGAAGGGCGCACCTGTGGTCCACCAACACCATTTTCCCATTGTTGGTATTTTAGAGCGATCCTGCCTCTCTACGACAGGCTCAGACTCCTTCAACGACTGACGAACAGCTCGTGCAGTAATTTGGGCATATTTGTTGTACCTTCATAGACGTGTCCATGAACGAAGATAGACCGAAAATACGAACGTGAAAAAGTTTCGCCAAGTTGCACTGCTTATTGTGAAGGATGTAGTATACTATCCCCTACGGTCACTTCGTGACCCACCGCAACTTCGTGAGTCACGCAGATGTCACATATAGTCACTGACGGTCACTCTGGCTAAATTCGGTGTCCGCTCGGCGTGCTCAACAACATAGAAACTCGAATTTACCATGCAATTATTAGATGCTAATACTATGTCGCGAGTTACAGTATGTCCGGGTTATATGGATTTGTATGTGTATAGCAATGATTAATGTTAAAGGGGATATTGCTGAGTGAAATATGGATGTGGGTTAAGGATCTCTCGTGAGATGCTGTAATTCTTCGCAGACATATGAAGACCATTGCTGCGATCTTTGAGAGTCTGCCGTGTAGACTGTAAAATGAGTTTAGCATTCAAATATTCAAGTGTGGTGTCACGTAGAAAATACTATCTCTATCATTTCTTTATGAAATTGCTTCGTTTCACTTGGAATAGGATATGGGAATATGTTAAATGTATTCAGTGAAGTAGCTAAGTGAGTGGTGTAAATTTGAGGTCTGTAGTTGAAAATCACGAAGTAGTGGTGGGTCACGAAGTGACCGTAGGGGATAGTAGTACTGTTCATGCTGGTGCAGTCAAACGCTGAGTTCTTACGGAAATGTCCGTTCATCATGCATTGCCTAATGCGGCAACTGTCATTTCTAAAAGCGGTACTCAGATTCTAGGGGAGCTCATACTAGTAAGGTAAGCTCTATGCTTGTCTCACCCGAAAAGCTTACTTGGCTAAATGAGCTTACTATGTACTGCGTTTGCTGTAGGGTGTGAAGACGACTCACAAAATAATAGATGACGAATCACAGTTACGTAATCTATTATTTTGTGAGCGTGTCGCACAAGGTGTTAGGTGTGACGTCTTGTGTGTCACATGCAGGCTGTGTGTGATACGACTATCGCCAGTATGGGGGGAGGGGTTCGGTCTCTTTTCGGCTTTGCCGAAGTGTAAGATTGTCTGTCTCGACAAAGGCTGGATCTCAAAGGGATTGGTTTTGACTTTGACAATGTGCCTGTGAAGTGTGTTTCTGTGTGTCACGTGATCCAAGTATTCTGATGTCATGCGATCAGTGTGTCCTAACACACATGCAACCAAACGGAATCCTGAGAACGAGAAACCAGGCGCATTTTGAGCAAGGTAAAACTGAGACAAGGACAATCAGAACTGTAGACCAAAACCTCGAGTGTGAGGTAGCATGGGAAAGACAAAAACCGGGTGCACGACACTACCCAATCCAAGCAAAACGCTCACAACCCAGTCGTGACCCAGTGCCCATGACTCCCCCTTATTACAGGTATTTGTGAGGAAAGTAACATTGCATCAATACTGCCAAGATTAACTTATTTATAATGACAAGCATATGAGTCCATTGAAGAGTGGATCAGTGATATATGTGCGTCTGTGAATGATGATGTGACAAAAAGTGGAAGAATGGACTTGATCTTATGCCAATAGTCCAAGAAGGCTTGTGATTTACATTGACCCTGCATAGCAACTACATCTGGTGGTATCCCCCTCAGCAGAAGCTCTGAGGCTCCACCAATGCGAAAACAATGTCCTGTCAACTCTAACAATCCGGCACTTCTCTAGATCTGGTTACAACATGCTAAGAACCATGGTCTCGTCATTGGCATCCAGCCTCCCCCAGCTGTTTCATATGCGAAGAAGGGAGCTGTGGTAAGAATGTTCGAGTTTGCTGAGAGATGATGGTCAGAGCTGTTACAGGGTTTGTGAGGTCATCGATCTTTGAAGCAATGATATCTGCACCATTCCTGTGTGTAGTCTTCATCCAGGGTATGTAAAACACAATGAACAGGACCTCACTTGGCAATGAGCGGTGACAAATAGGAGTTGAGCAAGCCACATGTCTAACTGGGTCAAACAAATTTACAGAGTCAGTGACAAGTTACCAAGTCTGCAGCAGCACCAAAAAGTGACACATGCAACAGCAAAGGTGGCCGCATCAAAGGCATTTGAAAGGTCCAATCCACGGAACAGTGCGAGCATGTGCTCAAGCATGACAGGGGGGCGTTGAGGATGTTTTGATGAGTCTGGAACAACTTTGGCGAGGCCAGTAGTTGCTGAGCGGAGTAACCCATGCCCAAACCATGGGGTGCTGTGCAGGTTATGCCAAAAATGCAAGCCAGCTAGCCAGTTTTGTGTGGTTGTGGCAGTGACTTTCCCAGCCCAAGAAGCGATGAAGGATGCGAGAAGACAGTTAGAGGCAGGCATTCTGTTCTTTTTAGGTATTGACTGTGAATTGCAGTACTGGTGGAAGCATAAGAGGCCTGCACCATAGTTTTCTCATGTTTTAACTTCAATGGAGACAAGCATGACATCAAAAAGTTTCAGAACATCTGCAAGTGGGAGTTCTTTGAGGATTGAGTTGTGAAATGAATCTGAGTGGGGAGTAGACCATTGATGAAGATGATCACAGGCAAGAACAGTGGGATGGTAAGATGATGGTGCAATTACATTGTTGATTTTTGGTTTTCTTGGCTTTATCTTTTTGTGAGCAGCAGAGGGTGGTACCCCGACTGAGGGAGGGAGGGCCAAAGCCTTCTTCAATCAAGCCAGTGCTGACATGGTGTTGGCTGTGGCCAATGCCGAAGGTGCTCTGTTACTGGACATACAATGAAATAAAAGGAGTGAGCTCTGGGAGCTGGATCAGAGTGAGACAAAAACTGGCTGATCCAGTCTCACCATGAGAGACTGTGTCAGCCTGATTTTTAGCAGATTCAGTGTATGAGAGCATGTGGAAAACATTTGAAGCCATCACGATAGCTTCCACCCTATGGATGCATAAGTTTACCTGGAAATCCCTACTCCTTCCCTTCTGGAATGCACTGATTACGCCTTGGTTATCCGAGTGGATTAGTACTGAGGCATCTTTCCAGCCTTGGTCAAAAAGAGTCTGAATGGCTAGCTTGACAATGATTGCCTCAAGCCACCCAATATCTCTACCCTTCCCTTTCCAACCATCGCACAGAGTCCATGCATTCCAAGAACTCCCCAGAACAAGTCTGATGCCCCAATCTGTGGAAGCATCGACCCACAGGTCCACATCCTGAGTTGCTCCTCTTGGTGACAAATTGCGAGGAGGGTTTCCTTGCACCAGCGTGTTGAGCCACCACCTAAGGTCATTCTTAACCGATGAAGGCGGGTGTCATGCCATGAATCTCACATGTGATCTTGGGTATGCATTGAATTGGGCGATGAAGCTTGATAAGTTAGCTAAGTAGGCTCTGCTGTGAGGAATTGTGAATGATATGTGTGACAGCATCCAATTGATGCTCATCGCATCTTTGCAAGATAGTTGACTACCTCCTTTGATAAGGTTTACGATAGGTGTAAGTTTTTTGACGTATTTTTTGTGTTTTTCATCAGGAAGTTTGACCGTATGGTTCACAAGGTTCCATAAGAGCCCAAGGTATATGAACACGACCACAAAGTCATGCCATTTAAGAGGGTACCCCGAGCAGGTGCGAGTGTTCATAGATCTCTTTTAGACTGTGCACATATCTGAATGGAAGGCGAGACCTGTCTAACAGCAACTCACCCCCTCTGCATATGAAACAGAAGAACAAGTGGTTGTCTACCCATTTTTTAATAGGTCCAAGCTCTAGATTGTGCAGTATATTGATAGTAGCATCTGTGACATTCCCTTGCACTCTTCCAGCTGTCATGAGACTGAATGGGAAAATGTGGTTGATGAAGTGGTTGTCATCAATGACAATGACTAAGAAATGTTTGTGAGGTGGCCAAACTGGAATAGTACAATATGTGGCTTCTATGTCCAGCATTGCTGCCTCCATACCTGGAGGAGCACTAGCAACCTATAAGTAATGAATCATGTATCAGTGTCAAGTATGTGTGCATGTATGCGCCCCCTGCACACCGTCATGTGCAGGCTAAGAGAAAAGGATCAACACACTCATGCACCATCATGTGTATGAACACAGTGTGATGACACACACTAAAGCAAACACCATCATGTTGCTGAGCCCCACTGTTGTGCTAGGCTTGATGTAGAACTACTTACAATTTTTGTGACTTGGGCTGCAGTGCCCCACTTGGTAGGGAAGTCATCTGCATCCAAACAACCATTCACAGCATATCCATCCTCATTCTTGAATGATAGGTCTCTCACAGTATGGAACTTTCCAGGCTCTCCCAATTTTTCAACCAGGCTGAGCGGAGATGAGACAAAATGTCCCCCAAGAATTTGATGCACTTCTTCTTTGGAAAATGGTCCCGACATGCATCCTAGTTTGACTTCATCCTTGCAATATTTTCTGATGATGTCTGGTCTATCGAGTGCCAACTTGTGATTCTTTGGTGTGTAAGTGCACGTAAGAGGAGGCATGTCCCCAATTGGGAAGCCATGGCACAGGTTAAAAGTGAGATGAGATGGCTACTAGTTAGAATACTAGAACACAATGTATGATCTCAGTACTTGGAAAGGAACTGAGATGTGTGCATGCAACAGATGGCACTTTTATGGTACATGAGCCCATACTGTTATATAGAACTGAAACATAGATACTTAGTAGTTTCAGGGCCAATGTCAATTGTGCTCCATTCTCTTCCTTCTTGCTTGCTTGTGCTCACAAGTCTATCTGTCTCTCTCCAGACTTCCTTGACTTCCATCAGTACTCATTGACTCAGGTGACATCAGGAAAACCCTCCCCCAGGAAATTACTCTAAACTATGATAATTCTCGGTAATCCTCTCAAATTATCTCAAATTATGGGCTTTAGAATGATTAGTTAGTTTAGAAAGACTTTTTTACTCCCTTGTATATAAAGGATAATTATCATGAATTCAAAGGCAATATTGAGAAATTCAGAGAATATCTTTCGAATGTAGCATAGCGAATCACGCACATTAGATGGTATTACAAGCAAAAATGACTAATATTTGATCAAAGGATATACATAACACAGCCAACTTGGAAGACTAGGCAAATTAAGGTGTGATACACAAATCTGGGATGTTTACAGGTATAGATCAGCATGAATACAGGACCTAATCATCTGCCATTCCATCCAGGTCGAGTAGCCCCAGTGCATCTTGATGTTCATTCACAAAATGATCATTCCCCTTCCATTTCAAGGTCCTTCGAGTAGCAGAGTCAGTATCCGAGTTGAAATGGCACCATGAATACCTGTAAAACTTACTGTACAGCTTCGTAAATATCAGCCATCATGCAATGAAACTTTCCCGGTGCATCCCGCTTCAAGTCCTCAAGGAACTTGACATGAAACACATACATCTCACTGAATTGATTCCCTGTAAAGTTAAACTTCCCTGGTGAGCCAAGTGTCTTCCAGAAAAGGGCTGCATAGACCTGTAAAATGAATCAATATGGCACAGAGATTGGTAGAAAGGATGGTACCACTGTTGCCACAAGTGCGAGTAATGGAATGGGGCATTCAGGACGATTGCCCTTGTTGTTCGCCAGTTCAGCAAAGCGCTCGACAAACTTGATGCTGATAGACTTTGCACCGCTGAAGACTGCCTCGTATATGAGAAAGATCAGCAGGTCACCCTGGTAGGGTTTTTTGCCTATGGGTGAAGCATCGTCATTCAACTGTTGATGAAGAATGTTAGTCAGAGGCTAGCAGCGAAGACCAAAGGACAAATTTACTTACATCAAACTTCAATGCATAGATATATGCATGCTGCTCCATCAATTTCTTTGCCTTGACCACATTATTGCTGAGCTGAAAGTAAGTATCAATGTTGGTACATGCAGCGACTTTAAGGTCACGGCACAATAACAGAATGCGTGGCTCCACCTCAAGGAATGAAAGATAGTTAAAACATAAGAAAAATTGAGACATGCAAAGGGCTTACTAAACTAGTGAGGTGAGCAGCATACTGCGCATCAGTTTGAAGACATTCTTTAATGGAATGTACACTGCGATTCCCAGCCACTGTTAGTAGAGACTGCAGTGCAACTTGGTTTTTGTCGACTAGCTCAGGATAAGCATTGACAAAGATGATGTAACCTTTGGCATCAATAATTGCATCCTGCACTACTCGCCGAGTCTCGTTATTTTGATCAAGTAATTTGACGTGTCCCTTCTCTGTTCGAACGAGAGCAGCAATGGTCTGAGCTGATCGAGTCAGTGCAGAGTTGGGTTCTGGAGCACCTTTGACGTCACTAGAGTAAGGCTCAGAGGACTTGCCACAAGCAGTAGTGGTTCCATCAGTGGACTCAACGTTGTCGAAATTGTGCCAGGTTGGAATCTAAAGATTGTGTCAATTCTAGTATGCAGCCTGAGTGAACTTGTTCAATATATATATACTCACCTCTGCAGCTTGTTTGGCATCACGGGCAGACTGGGTTTTGCCATGAGATTTGACTTGCTTTGTCTTCAAGGTGACTTTAATGTTGCCGACAAGCGAAGGGACCTTGAGACATGCCATCACTGCGGTGAGTACAGCTGATATTGAAGTAAATAATCACTCACCTTGTCAGAGAGCATCATGGCGGTTGACTCCAGATCCTCAGGCCTGCCCCCACTCTCCTCATGGTCAGTGTCAGAATCAGCACCATTTTCCTCCTCCTGATCTTTGTCAGACTCGAATAATGCAGAGACATCATGTATGGCATATGTGCGACAGAGTTTGCAAGGACAACCATAAACAGCTGTCACATGTACACGGTCATGTGAGTAAGTTGCACCATCACCATCAGGACTAACCTTGAGGCCTCTGAGGCTTATCAGGTTCCAAGTCCGCACTGCCATCAGATTCATCGCCATCCTCCTCCTCGTCTTCTGTAACACTGGCACTGGTATGTTTGCACTCTATCATGGGCCACTAAGGTTAGTACCAATGTCTATGTTTCATTTGTGACTCACTCAGGCTCAGTTTTGCAGGTACTAAACGTTTGTTGCTATGTGCAGTGGTTGGATCTACTTTTGTGCGCAGCACATTAACTGATTCAAGGTGAGTAGTTGGCTTATATGGCTTCAAACTAAGATCACCGATGCTGATCTTTTTCTCTTTGACTTGTTTAGGCTTGGCAACAGCTGATGGTGGGTCTGGAGACGCTTCAAGTTGACAAGCGACTTTCCTTGCCAACTTAGGAGGCATCCATACTGAAGTTGGAGGTGAGTATCAATTTTTCTGTGAAGACTTGCATGCTTACCTGCATTTTCCATAGCCTTTTTCTTTGCATTTCGTGGCTCTATGGACACCCAGTGAGCCTATGCTGATGGTGAGCTGTTGGTGCAGATTCGTCACTCACCACGAGACTGAGGAGGTGCAGACATTGTATATAGATTGAACTTAGGTGTGACAACAAACTAACGAACGAAGAATGTTGGAATGAATGTTCAAGGTCAAAGTGCAAGGAAGGAAAAAGGTCGAGCCTCAGACTCGGAGGGCTCCATGCAATTTTAGTGCATGGCCCTAGTTTCAAGGGGCGTCACCCATGGAGGCAGTTGAAATGGTGAGCTCATTCCATGTGCCCAGGTTCATATAAGCTGACACTCATTACCTCAGGTTTTCATTTGTAACTTTGTTTGGGGGCAGCTCTCTACTAGCAGTTGAAATGGTGAGCTCATTCCATGTGCCCAGGTTCATAAAAGCTGACACTCATTACCTCAGGTTTTCCAGAACCAGCGTGACTGCGCATTCAATTTGCAATGGCATCCCCAAATGGCATCCCCAGAAGTTTTCGCTCCCTGGAAAATTTTGCCTGCCAAACCTGAACAGCGCACCTCCCCTGTTAAACCGAAACCAGTACCTTCCAGATGATCATTGTGCACTCAAGGTATATTGTCTACATAGCTGGGCTTTTCACTCACACTCAAGGCCCTTGTCTCCAAGATCGCAGCAACATAGCTAGGCTTCGCACTCACACTCACACTCACACTCACACTCACACTCACACTCACACTGCCCTTATCTCCAAGATCGCAGCAACATAGCTATGTCCACTCAATGCCCTGCTTGTTCCCGTGACGATTTCATGGTAACTGGTCTCAGTCAGCATCTTGCCAAGAGCCGCAACCCACATTGTTGAGCACTGTACCATCAGTCATGCTCCCAAGTACATACCAGGGACCAACGAGATGAGCCTGACCAGCCTACTGCAGAAGATGAGCCTGGGTACAAGTTTGAGTGGGCTTGTGAGGGATCTGGCTGTGGTAGTGATGCAGAAGAGGGAGTGGATGATAGATGGGATGACGAACCTGAGTGGGAGCCTCCAGTCAATCAGCAATATGACCATGGTGACATTGATGCCATGGAAGATCTGGCCGCTGATGAAGCAATGGGTCAAGAACAACACCATGGTCACCACGAGATTCAAGAACGCGCCCAAGGGCAGCATGGTTGTGTTATCGTGCCCTATCCAGACTCGTGTGCCGGGCAACCTATTTCTAACAATCATACTGCCAATGTTGCGTATGGTGCACATCTTTCCAATGCCAACCAGGAGAATACATATCACCCATTTGCTTCTAAGATGGATTGGGAAGTCGCAAGATGGGCAAAACTTCGTGGACTCAGTTTGACTGCTTTGTCTGACTTACTTGCTATTGAGGGGGTAAGTTGATCACCATTTATTTCTGAATGTTTATGTGCTTATGTTGATTGCAGGTCAGTGAACGCCTGTTGCTCTCTTTCAAGAATGCAAATGAGCTTAATGCCATCGTTGACCATGAGCTTCCAACAGGCCGGCCAAAGTTCAAACAAGAGCAAATCATTGTTGCAGGAGAAGCCTTCGATGTCTATTACTGTGATGTGATTGAATGTGTCAAGTCACTGTACAGTGATCCCGATTTCGTGAGATACCTTGCATTTGTGCCTGAGCATCATTATGCTGACAAGGATGAGACTGTTCGTCTGTTTCATGATATGCATACAGGAAAATGGTGGTGGGACACACAGGTACGTAGCATTGACTACATCTACAACACATGATACTAATGATACTTTAGAAAAAACTCGATCAGCACAGCCCAGGCAGCACCATAATTCCAATCATCATCTCATCTGACAAAACTCAAGTAACCTTGTTCCGCTGAAGGGTGAGGCTCGACTACAGGGATGAAAAGGTGGTTTGAGAGAATGGGGAAACTCTGCAGTAAGACCCGGGCGCGAGGTATACACTCGACCCGTAGGACAGCTACTGAGAGGGAGAACCTCGGAATATGGGCAAGGGACTCTCTTGCAATGAGGAAGAGTGCTCTAAGGCATGGGGAATGCGAAAGGCGCGGTGCGCGTTATGGTCTAAACGCACGAGTCGTCGTGAGCGCACGTGATAAATCCAATCGTATATTGGGTACTTTTAGAATCTAACTATGGCTAAGGAGTGAGGAGTGCGCGAAGTGTGTGAACTAAAAGTCCAGTAGGGTCTCTATATACTGTATCTATAAGCACGAAGGCGCGTGGTACCGAGCCAAATAGCACGTGGTCCCGAGTAATTAGTATGTATGTAACTATATGTAAGGCGCGCGCTCGGGTCCGAAGTGGACGCTTTCGTAGCGATTGAGATAACTTACCAGTAAATCAGCAAGGGCAAGGGGCGGACGGGTGTGTGGAGATAGGCGTGAGGCGCGCGCGCGCGCTGGATGTGGTGATTCGAGCATTGGAGTTTGAGCCTGTAGGACCTCAAAATCAATAGGTAGACGCGATGTTCCTCACACTGCAACAAATCTGCTTACCCTGTCTATCTCACTATCGGCAACATCCCAAAAGAAATTCGATGCAAGCCATCATGTGGTGCCCATATACTTCTGGCATATTTGCCATGCACATGCCTCGATCATATTTCTAACAAAGCTTCACGCCACTGAAGTTTAGCTAATTTGTACCATGCTTGCATGAGCCGTGTTCTCACTCCCCTAAAATCTGTTGGACTGGATGGGTGTTACGAACTGGGATAGGTTCTAACAACCTAGACTCAGAAGAGAGCCTTCGTGGTTGAGTCTGGTCTAACGACACAACGACAATGAAGTCTGCTTGCAAAGTTAATAGCTAACAACAAGGTAATACCTCAAGGTTAGGTTCAAAGGTTTAGACTGATGAAGAGGAGTGCTCTAAGTCAGAGATCGGTTCAGATGACTAAGCTTGGGGGGCTTAGACAAGAGAAGTCAAGTTATCAGGTAAAACCCAGTAAGATTAAAGTAAAGAACTACATAGTACAAGGTGCGTATTTATAAGGAATCCTAGGAGAGGTTTAGGGCCGGTATGAAGACAAAGGATGACCGCCTGATTAGGTATGTATGCGCAAAGAAAGGTAAGCAATCCAAGAAAGGAAACATCAGTCATCTAGCGACGGCGGTAGTAAGCGATCATGATGTAATACAATGGTGGAAGAACAAGAGAAAATGAATAGGGGCTAAGCATACTGTAACATTACCCCATTTTTATCGTGAAGTCACCGACTTCATCAATCAGTATTATCGTAAAGAGTACGGTCACAGTCATAGTTGCGGTGAAGAAGAGCGTCTTGCTCTTCAGTGACGCAGAGGTCCATGGCATCTTGGTCAGCTTCCCAATGAGCAAGGGCACTATAGAATTTGGGGTCTTTCCAGTTGATAGGAAGGACAGCTTCGCCCTTAAGCTGTTTACAGAAGACGGAGAAGTGGCCTGGTGCATAGGCACGACAGACACGACAGTGATACTTTGGGCAATTCTTGTGGCGGTGCCCAGGGTCACGACAGTGACGACAGACGAAGTTGTTGTCGGGATCAGTGGTTATGATGGTGACGTGGGGTGCAGTAGTGGGCGTCAGGGACGCAGAACGTTCACAATTGTGGTTGGTAAGATTGGGAGGGGAAGGAGCGGAGGCACGTGCGACTCTTGTTCTGCGGGTGTTTCCAGAAGAGCATCTACAATGCATTCTTTGGAGGGGGTGTGCTGGTTCGTTAAGTGGAGGAGCTGTTTCCTGCAACACTTGCAATGCAGCCATCGTCGAAAGAGACATAGTGCATAAGCCAGGAGTAATACTCTCAGGTGAAGCGGAAGTAACACTTTCAACTGGCGGAGGTACTGGAAGAGGTGTATCAGGGGAGTGGGGACACAAGACTTGGTTCTTAATAATTTGTTCGCATACTTTGTGGACAGCTTCACGAATAATAGTTTTAGCATCATCAGGCATAAGACGTATAGCGAGGTTCCTAATATGCCTTTGTAAATGAAGGAGGATGCTAGTGTGGCAAGGGTTGGGGAGGATTCTGGCGGTTCATTCAACGAGCTCAGCGGCTCGGACAATGTTGATGAGGAGCCCGACGGCTGTGGCGTCATGCTGGGCAAGGTGTTCATCGATATCTTTAGAGTACTGGATGTCAAGGCACGCTGCCTTGATAAGAGTCTGGTTTTCTACTTCTTCTAGGATAGTGAAGTAGTCGGAGGAGGCAGTGGATACGGGTGAAGTACTCTGTGTAGCGCGTATTTCTTGGCTAATGGCATCGGGGGAGTCAAGGGTCTTGGTGACGGTGTCGAGGTAGGAGTCAAGCGAAACGAAGGCAGATGCAAGGTCAGAGGTGATGTCAGAGGAAGAGCTCATAATGAAGTTGTTGGCGAGAGTGAGAAACTTGAGGGCGATAAACTTGATAAGGCGAAGATAGTCAGGGAGTTGCCAAACGATGTCACCGGAGTACATTGATGGGGATATTCAGGCAAGTTTGTGCTTCTTTTTATATGCTTTCATTATTTCGGAGGCGTTACCAAGATTCTCTTCTGGGATCCACTCGTTACTGGCCAAAGAATAGCCAACCCAAGATACGAGATAGTGTCTTCATTTACCCGTTCCTTTGTGGGCAAGAATAGCTTCGACTTCATACTCTTCTTCTTCGTTGATGATATCAGGTGGTGGTTCTTGGAAGTTCGGACCGTGTACGTCAGTTTCGCGATAGGATGATAGTTCCGAAGCATGGAACGTGGGATGGATTTGCCATTGTTCTGGGAGCTGGAGTGTGAAAGTGATCAGGCTTAGTATGGCTTTGATTGGGAAGGGTCCGTATCTTTTTGGTCCAAGCTTCTTCTTTGGTATTGGGACAATCAGGTTCTTTGCTGATAGCCAAACCTTATCGCCAACTTTCCAGGGCGTATACTTCACTCCGTGAGATTGTTCTGCCATTCGCTGCATAGCAATGTTGTGACAGGCGATGGCTTCTTCTCAAGCTTTCTGTAGGAGTCTTATGCATTCCTCGGCTGCTGGAACCAACGACGATGCTAAGGTATGGGGTAGCGATCTTGGGTTGTATCCCATCATGAGATAGAATGGCGAGGCATTACAGGAATCATGCTTCCTGTGATTGTGGACGAATTCTGCGAGGGGAAGGTGTTCAACCCATGTTTCAGGGTTGGTTCGGCAATAGATCCATAGATACGTTTCTAATTCTTGATTAAGACGTTCAGTCTGTCCATCAGTCTGCGGATGATAGGCGGTAGAGGGTGCGATGGCATAATCAAGGAGTTTAGCAAGAGCTTTCGAGAATTTAGAGATAAACTGAGGGCCTCGGTCAGAGATGATTTTGTCGTAGAGTCTGAATCTGCGGCAAACATGTTTGAAGAAAAGTTTTGCTATGCCTTCCGAGGTAATGGTTTTCAGGCAAGGAGTAATGATTACCCCCTTCATAAGGCCGTGGTCAACCACGACCATAATAGAATCAAATCCGCTGGAGGGGGGGAGATCCGTGATGAGATCAACTGACAAAGAGGCGAAGGGTACCGTCGCATGAGAAGGAATGGGAACAAGGGGAGGGGTCACTGGGTGAGTGTCAGCTTTCATCTGCTGACAAAGGGAGCATCCTTCAACATATTTACGAACATAGGCGCCTAGCCCAGGCCACCAGTAATCACACTTAACAAGTTCTTCGGTTTTAAAACGACCAGGATGGCCTGCGGTGGGATGGTCATGGAGTCATTGGAGGAGGTCATGGTGAGCGGCGGGGGAAATATAGGCACGATCTCTGTAATACAAGATACCATCGACAATTTTCCAGTCAGACAATGCCGATTTCATAGGGGGAAGACAAAGACCATTCAAAGCATCTGAGGCAGTGGAGAATATGGGGTCAGAGGAGGGGTCATCTGTAGAAAGGGCATCATGGAGCGAGTCGGTAAGGAGGCGGACAAACATGGTATCGGGGAGGAGAGTGACGTCTGCATTATCCGAATCCGTAGGACAGTGATCTGGTCTGTGAGACAATGCATCAGGGGCAGCTAGTTTAGTTCCCGGGACATGGTGGAGTTCAATATCAAACATGGAAAGGATCAACTGCCAGCGTGCTTGACGACAGGTCAACTTCTGTGCGGTGCAGAAATAGAGCAGGTTCTTATGATCGGTGAAGACGATAACCGGGTGCGGATTCCCTTCAAGGTAATGGCGCCATTCAGTGAGCGCTCGGATGACGGCGAGCAATTCTCTATCAAAGATCTGGTAGTTTCATTCTGCTGGGTTCAAGGACTGGGACAGGTAACCGCACGGATGATACTGTCTGTTATCATTGGTCTGAAGGAGCACTGCTCCGGTAACCACAAGGGAGGCATCAGTCGCAACTGCAAATTGGCGAGTGGGGTCAGGGTTTTGAAGGACTGGTTGATGAAGGAAACAATCTTTCAAGGTCAGGAACGACTCGTTACACGCATCAGTCCACAAGAACTGGACATCTTTCTTCATGAGATCTATTAGAGGGCGTGCGAGGTCCAAGTAGTGCAAGATAAAGTTCCAGTAGAAGTTGCAGAATCCCAAAAAGGACCGAGTCTCTTTCACCGTGGTGGGGATGGGCCAGTCCCTAATTCCGTCGAGTTTAGCGGGGTCCATAGTGACATGGCCTGGTTTGATGATCATGCCAAGATATTCCACTTCTTCTGCATCAAATGTACACTTTTCCAGTTTCAAAAATAACTGTTCCCGACGGATTATCTCCAATATTCTTCTGGTCCGCTTTTGATGTTCATCGAGCATCTTCGAAAAGATGAGAATGTCATCCATATAGATCACTAGCCATCCTTCATTGATCTCCTGCTGGAAGATCCGATTCATGTACGCTTGGAACGTAGCTGGCAAATTACAGAGGCCAAAAAACATGATGTTCGGTTCGAATAATCCAAATTCCATAGTGAAAGCTGCCTTCCATCGATCATCAGGGTGGATCCGGATATTATTATACCCAGATCGGACGTCCATCTTGGTAAAGTACTTGGCGTCGTGTAATCGAGCGATCAGCATGAAAGGGAGAGGGAGCGGATAAGAGTTCTTTATCATCCAATCGTTGATGTACTGGTAGTCTTGACAGGGGCGAAGTTCTCCACTCTTTTTGCCAACAAAGAAGAACCTGCTCGCTTGGGGAGACTTCAACTCGGAGATAAAACCTTTCTTCTTATTCTCATCAATAAATGCCTTGACCACTGACCATTCCTTTTCAGATAAAGGGTAAATCTTCGATGTCTTCGGGATGAAGCCAGGTTTCGTCTTGATACGATGATCAATTCTGGGTCATTCAGGAGGGAGCTGATTAAGACCGTCTTTAGCGAAAATGTCACAGAAATCATGGAGATAGCTGGGCACTAGTTCCTTGAATGATTTCTTTTTCTGTTCTACCTCGCTGTGTGCTCCAGCGATGGCGAACTGCTGAGTTTTATTGCTGAATTTCATTTCGTTCTTGGAAGTACTGTCTTTAGTAAGGGGGGAGTCGAGGGAAACATTCTCAATAAGGCGCATCTCCATTCCATCTTCTGAATATTCAATGAGGACATCTTCATCCCGTAGCTGATAAGTGGTGATATTGGTTACCATGGGTTCGTAATTTCCCCAAATATCTTCTTTCATATTGAAGACGGGGGCTGTTTCTTCCAGGACTGTCATCTCCTCGTCGGGGATCTCCTCGATGGATGCGGAGGGGTAAGTCATGGAGTCAATACGTTCAGGTGTCACTGGTTCGACTTTCGTCAGAACCGTGGAGTCAACACATTCAGGTTTCACTGACTTCTTGAGCTAGGAATGCTCGTACTTTGGTTTCTTCTGGAAAAGGAGGGGTAATCCATTCTTCTTTCGTTCGTTATCGACGTCTTCTTCGATCAAATCGGACTTGGGAGTCCTAGGCAAGGAGAGTGTTCCTGCCTTCCATTGAATGATGGGGTCCATAGCCCATAACCATGGGATTCCTAGCAGAATCTGATCCTGCTTTCCGAGGCGCGTGACATTGAACTTGCCAATCATGGCACAATCGTCTATTTTCACAGTTAGTACGCAATAATGTGTAATTGGGCTGCCTTTGGTTAGACTTCCATCGGCGGTGGTCACCTTGAAGGGTTTAGAAAGGCGATGAGTCCGAATCTTATGTAGCTTGATAAAGTCCTCAGAGATGAAGGTTCCCGCCACTCCTGAGTCAACAATGGCAGTGGTTTCGACGGTTTTCAGACAAGTTTTGGAAATAAGAGTCATTGGAACACACAGTTCCTTTTGTTCTCCAATAGCCTGTACAAGTCTTACTGTTACATCAGAAGATACTGACGTCGTACCAGTCTTCCACATCAAAAATCCTCCGCAAGGCAGTGGTTCTCCATTTCATCATCCTCTTCCTCGATCTTCTCTTGCCTAACTGGGACCTTCTTCTTCTTGTCGGGACAACTATTGGCACGGTGGCCTCGCTTCTTACATACGAAGCATAGACCTTTAGCCATGCAATCAGCGTGTTCTTCTTCATCAAGACGGTCTATGTCCATCGCATCATCGTCCTTCTTCTTAGGTTGGGGGCGGTAGTTTCAGTATCGGTTGGCATTGGTGAGGGTGATGGTAGTTTTACCGCGATTAATATTGCTATCAATCTTAGTAACGGTGGTAATATACTTGTCGAAATCGGTGGGGATTTCTCCCATGAGATGAACAGCGCGTACGAGGTCGTCGTTCAGACCTAAGTTGAACATGTGGATAAGGACATGTGATTCCTTGACGTTGGCTACCGCTACAAGTGAGCGGAACTCGGTGACGTAGGACATGAGACTTCTTCCAAGCTGTTTAAGCTTCTGGATCTTGTTGAGCGTGACTATACTTGCATCGGCAGGGATAAACATCTCCCGAAATTCTTTCTCAAAGTCAGCCCAAGTTCCATACTTGGCCGTTCTTCCTTCGCATACTTGGTAGAAGGTGTCAGACCAGGATGAGGCCGTTCCCTCCATCATATAAGCGAGGGCAGTGACTACCTTCTTTTCATTGGTGGAATAGACTGCAGCGTTAACGGTGAAGTATGCTTTTATGGAATGCAGCCAGCGCGAAGCTTTTCTAATGTTACCATCGAAGGCAACTGGGGCTCCGGCACAGAGTTCAACTTCCTTAGTAGAGTGAGACATCCTAAGGCTAGGGTGGGCTGATAGTTGTCGGGGGGGGGGGGGGGGGGTCTTTCTTCTGGGAATTCATCTGAAGACATTGAGCTGGAACTCAAACTATCTTCGATATCGGTGGGGATCAGGCGGGGTTCGGTAATAGCCGACTCGGGGGCCGCATGAAATTCTTCTTCCGGAGTATCTGGTTCTTCTGGTTCAGGATCTGGCTGGGTAGGGTCTCTTTCCCACCAGAACGTTCTCTGCCAAGAGCTCGTCTTGGACTGGTATCAGTAAGGGGCGTTGCAGATGGCAACGGTCAGATAAGGACTTTAATCTTTTGTTATGAACTGGGATAGGTTCTAACAACCTAGACTCAGAAGAGAGCCTTCGTGGTTGAGTCTGGTCTAACGACACAATGACAATGAAGTCTGCTTGCAAAGTTAATAGCTAACAACAAGGTAATACCTCAAGGTTAGGTTCAAAGGTTTAGACTGATGAAGAGGAGTGCTCTAAGTCAGAGATCGGTTCAGACGAGAGAAGTCAAGTTATCAGGTAAAACCCAGTAAGATTAAAGTAAAGAACTACATAGTACAAGGCGCGTATTTATAAGGAATCCTAGGAGAGGTTTAGAGCCGGTATGAAGACAAAGGATGACCGCCTGATTAGGTATGTATGTGCAAAGAAAGGTAAGCAATCCAAGAAAGGAAACATCAATCATCTAGCGATGGCGGTAGTAAGCGATCATGATGTAATACAATGGTGGAAGAACAAGAGAAAATGAATAGGGGCTAAGCGTACTGTAACAATGGGACTACTATGGCAAGTGGGGATGGTACTCTCCGCCATTGCCACCTACTGTTTGCGAGCTTTGTCAGCGACTACCCAGAGCAGCTCCTTGCTACTGGGATCAAGTTTGGAGAGTGTCCCAAATGTAATATTGAGCCTAATTAAATGGGGAGCAATACTGCACCGTTTCATTTGCGAAAACTGCGCGAAGTCTTAGATGCTCTTGCTACTCTCAATGAAGGCAGTATGTCTTTTGTTCATGCTTGCTCGGCAGCAGGAATCAAGCCCATTATTCACCCCTTCTGGGAAGATCTCCCATTCGCCAATGTTTTCCATGCAATCACACCAGATGTGTTGCACCAGTTGTACCAAGGGTTAGTTAAACATCTCTTAGGCTGGTTGACAGATGCTTGTGGTGCAGCTGAAATCAATGCTCATTGTCGCCATCTTCCTCCAAACCATCATATACGTCTGTTCACCAAGGGCATCACTTGCCTGTCGTGTATCAGTGGGACTGAACACTCGCAAATCTGTCACTTTCTCCTCGGTATCGTTATTGGTATCCAATTGCCCAATAATCTTAATGCAAACCAACTTCTACAAGCCATCCATGGTCTACTCAATTTTCTCTACCTTGCTCAATATCCATGTCATAGTTCAGAGACCCTACAACTACTCAACGACGCACTCGCTCTTTTTCATGGGAATAAAGACATTTTCGTGGATCTCAGTATCCAAGATTATTTCAATCTACCAAAGCTGCATGCCACTCGGTACTACTCTTACATGATTATGATGTTGGGCACAACAGATAATTATAATACAGAGTATACAGAAAGACTACACATCGACTACACAAAGGACGCTTACCACGCTAACAATCACAAGGATGAACTCATGCAGATGACACAGTGGCTCAAATGCAAAGAGAAAATACTGCACCATGACAAGTATGTCATCTGGCAACTTGCTGGTGATGTCAAGTCTGAGCCCCACCATTTGCGTCCACCAGACATGACCTTCCGCCACCTTCAGACTATGCCAAAACACCCTACTGCAAAAGCGGTCACTATAGACAAATTAGTTGATGACTACGGTGCTACCTTTTTCTGCGAGGCACTTGCTTGCTATATCACCCAGCTCAGGTATGCCGAGGATCCTAACCTCCTCCATGAGCGAGCACTGGAAATATTGGCGCATGACATCCATCTCCCTTTCCAAACACTTCCTGTTTTCCACAGGATCAAGTGGGTCTCTGTTGATGCTCGTGGTCACAGCAACACAACTGTCACGTTGGATTCTGTTCATGCAAGACCACAACGGAGATCGGGTTCTGGTCTGCTGCCTCGTCGTTCAGACACAGTGCTGGTGAACCTTGGTGCGAATACAGATGCTGAAGCCATTAGCGCAGGTATAGAAGGTAAGCCAGCAACGAGTATTCACAAGGATAATGGTGACTCACAGTTGACTGGCTCTAGCATTCCGCATTGGTCAAGTATGAGTCGTTTTCTCACTACCTTTGAAATCACTCCTGCTCCTCTTTCCACTGACAGTCCAGGTTCCTAGCCACCTGGCTTATATCAAATGGTTCTCGCTGTTTGCATTGGCTCCCGATCGACATCATGGCCTTTACAAGGTCTCACATTCCTTGCTTGGAGGGGCAAAAGTGGCAAGCATTGTGCCATTGTCGAAGATCATGCGGAGTGCCCATCTTCTACCAAATTTCGGTGCTGTGGTCCTGCAAGAGTGGTCAAGTGATACTGTCCTAGATGACTGTAACACTTTTTGGTTGAACTCATATCTAGATAGATACACTTACTGTATATTCAAATAAGTCTCAATAATTTCATTGTACATTATCATCTTCTAGCTGTTTTATTCCTAAAACTTGAAATTAGTTAGAATTATCAGAATAACTTCATTTAGTGCAAATTATTACAATTTTTGCCCAGGAGGCTTTTCCTGATGGATTTGGAGGAATCAGACAACAACATTACCTTTATTATATATTAATGGTAGTCAACAGTGACCTGAGCAGTCTGCTTGGTTTGGTCTGCCAGACCTGGATGATGATTTAACTCAGTGAACAAGACAAAAGAAAATCAAAGCTTGTGATTTTCTAATTGATAGTTCAACACTATGTACTTCGGTCCTGGAACCCTAAGTTAGGTGCATGCGACAGCACAATGTAGACATTATTCCAAGCGTGTGTCAGCACAATGCGGAATTCCGACCGGTCACGTGACTTTGGACTCTCACTACGTACGACTCCTCCAAGTCACGGCGCCAAAGCTGAATCGTTCACCCAGCCTCACTGAATATTCCCTCGGTGGCAGACTGAGAGGGAACATGAGAGTTAATCTCATTCCTAATCATTTTGTTTTACTTCTGACTATACTACTACTACTTGATATTTCGATGAGCGGTCATTTCAAATGCCATGAGAAGTGTGGTCGGTCATTTTCAGCGTCAGGAGGCCTGACCCGTCATCGCAAAAGTTGTTCTCACTGGCAGCAACGGCTGATGCAACAGTCACTGCATTTCAAACGGGCCTACGAAATCACGCAAGGAGCACCTGCAGCTAAGAGGATCAAACTTGGTACTTCTCAAGTGAGTAGTATTACCGTACACCTGCTTCACAGCCTGATCTTTATTTGATTAGAGCACCAGTGAGGATGCCACGACGTCACAGTCAGATGCGCCTACTCAGGCATCTTCACCTGGGTTCACATCTGCTGCCAGTGGCAGTAGCAGTTTCACACTCCCGGGCCTGTCTTCCAGCAGAGTCTCTCAAACTCCTCAACCTCTATCCGTACTTCAACCATCAGCGGAGCTTCAAACGCATAGCGTTCTCGAGGAGCAGGCTGAACCATCCATGACAATTCCTATTCCTGAAGACCCTCTCCTGAATCGCCCTACTCGCTCTCGCCGGTTGCCTATGCGATTTCGTGACGAGCCTCCTGTGCCACCACTCCCAATACCTCAGTCTCCTCCATCTTCCCTTCCCCGAGTCATCCTCCATGTATTCGACTCTTTCCGGACATCCCTAAACCAATTCGGCATTGGACGAGAATATCGCCATCGACCAATGTATGATCCCGACGCATTCATCTCTGCAGATCAACTATCTAATTTTTATCCCGACTCGAGTCTTAATACTGAACTTGAGGCGACATCTTCCTCAAAGGCTCCTCCCTGGCCATGGCGAAACATGAGCGTCTGGCGCCTCATGACTTGGATGCTGAGCGGAAGCAATCAATCATCTGAAGCTCAAGCAACTCGGCTAGTCAGAGAAGTCATATCGGCTGAAGACTTCAAAATCGAGGACTTAAAGGACTTCAATGCCCATACCGAAATGGGGCGTTTGGATTCCTCGGAAGCTGAACTTGGCGACAATGATATCTTCCGAAGGGATCGGTGGAAAGAGGTGGCTGTAGATATTCTCGTACCAACACGGGAGAAGAACCCGAACGGCAATGGGCAGGTTTTCACAGTCCCTGGATTCCATTACCGGCCGCTCACAGCGGTGATCCATGCTGCTTTCTCAGAGGCAACGTCAAAATGGTTTCATTTTACTCCTTTTAAGCGCTTTTGGAAGTCTCCCGTGACTGGTCAAGAGCAGCGCCTTCACGATGAGCTCTATACGTCAGATGCATGGATTCAGGCTCATGATGACCTGCAGAAGCAAAGGAGAGATGACGGCTGTAAGCTCGAGAAAATAATTGCAGGACTTATGTTTTGGTCGGATTCCACGCACTTAGCACAGTTTGGGAATGCATCGGCATGGCCGATTTACTTATACTTTGGAAATCAGTCCAAATACGCTCGTGCTTGCCCTACTTCTGGTGCGTGCCACCCTGTGGGATTCATTCCTACTGTAGGTGTATCTACACTTCACATACTAGTATTGTTCTGCTGATGGTCATCGGCTTGTCCTTGGCAGCTTCCGGAATCTATCAAACGATTCATTGCGACAATTACTCCGGTCAAAAGAAAGAGCTACCACGACATTCTTGCCCACTGCAAGCGCGAGATGTTTCATGCTATATGGCGTATTTTAATAGATGACGACTTCCTTGACGCATACAGAAATGGCATCGTAATCAAGTGTCACGATGGGGTATACCGCCGAGTTTTTCCTAGGATATTTACCTACTCTGCAGATTACCCTGAAAAGTGCGTAGAATGAATACTTCTCGCACCGTTTTTGCTAATGAGACCTTGAAGAGTTCTTATTGCAACAATTCGTGACAAAGGCTTGTGTCCTTGTCCTCGATGTCTGCTTCCAAAATCGTATTTTGGTCGGATTGGACTTCGGTCTGATATGTTGGGGAGAGTTGCAAGAGTGCGTAAATTTATCAAAGATATCGTTATTGCCGCACGCAACGCCATCTACAAATTAGGCACCCCAATCAAGGGTGCCGCTGTTGAACATCTTCTAAAAGAGTTCTCACTTGTACCTACTCTCGTAAGCATATCTCGTTTTTATCCAACTTCGCCTTTATTGTACCTCACCTACAGAACGCCTTTACTGACCGTTTGGGTCCTCTTGGCTTTGATTGCTTTCCGATGCTCGTTGTCGACATTTTACACGAATTTGAGCTGGGTGTGTTCAAATCTGTTTTCAGACATCTCATCAGGCTACTCTACGCTATAAACTCTGAATGGATAGTTGTCCTGAATGAACGGTAAGACATCTGACTGTTGTGGAGGTTGCAAGTTCTATCTCTAATGTGGATACCTCTTACCATAGCTTTCGTTTGATCCCTTCCTTTGGCAAGGGCGCCATTCGGCGCTTTCCAACCAATGTATCTGATATCCGGCAAAATGCTGCAAGGCACTTCGAAGATGTTTTACAAGTTAGTCTGACATTCCCCGCTGTTTCCGATACTGACCTGCTTCTTTTTGAACAGTGCGCAATCCCGGCCTTCGAAGGGTTGTTCCCTAGAGAGCATGATGATGTTATTCGGCTTCTTCTCTTTCGACTGGCAGAATGGCACGCCCTCGCCAAACTTCGGCTTCACACCGACGATTCACTAGACAAACTCGATCAAGCACTGAATGCCTTAGGGAAGCAACTTCGAAGATTTCAGCAGCTTACATGTTCAGCGTTTCGAACTATGGAGCTTCCACGTGAAGTCACTGCACGTCAGAGGAGGCAAGACGCTAATTTGCAGTCTACCAATCAAGAAGCAAAGGTTTTGACCGCCCGGATCAAAGCCTTCAATCTTCTAACCTATAAGTTGCATGCGCTTGGTGATTACACAGCTTCAATTAGGTTGTTTGGTACCACAGATTCATATACCACCCAGATAGTACGTGTTTCATAACCAGCTATATTGTCTGTATTGATATTATGTGTTTTGCAGGGCGAGCTAGCTCATCGCTTCATCAAAATGCTGTATCGAAGTACAAACAAGCAAGATGCTTCGAAGCAGCTGGCTAGGCAGGAACGAAGGCGCACTCGCGTCCGACGGCAACAGTCGTCAATAACCCTCGTTCAGGGCATACACACCAGTGATCTACCACCTGAAGCCCATCATTTTTTATCGGGCAACACACGCAACAACCTGAATTTGGCCTCTTACCTTGGTGAACACAGGGACGATCCAGCTGTCAAAGTAAGACACATTAGCCGACTTATTGTTTCGCTGCTAACAGTTCCCAAAGGACTTCATTCCGAACTTGAAGGATCACCTTCTCTCGCGACTCCTAGGCTTGGACTATGATGGCGATGAGCGAGAATTCAGTAACGCTCAACGAGGTAACATACTGTTCATTAACAACCTCAGCAGAGTCTCCCAGGCCAAGCGCTTTCAAATCAATTATACGACATATGATATTCGCCGTGACCAAGACACTCTGAAACCAGGGTGCGGTCAAACTGTAATGATGTTGTCGAGAGAAGAAGGCACCAACCCTCATCCATTCTGGTATGCGCAAGTTTTGGGCGCCTTTTGCATACAGATACTCCACATTGGCCTGGAGGCTCGTAATCGCTCTCCGCAATCAATGGAGTTCTTGTGGGTTCGGTGGCTTGGTGTAGTTCCGCATTACCGGTGGGGTTTCAAGGAAGGTCGGCTCCCGAAAGTTGGATTCATACCAGATTCGCCCGCTGCATTCGGTTTCCTCGACCCTTCCCTTGTCCTGAGAGCTTGCCATCTTATACCAGCCTTTGCTGATGGTCGCACGGATGAACTCCTGCGACATGGCCCCACAGTTGCACGACCATTCGGAGAAGTAACCGACTGGACTGCATTCTATGTTAACATGTGAGTCCATTGACTTATACACAGTTTAAGACCGTCATAATTGACAATTCAAACACAGTTTTGCCGATCGCGATATGTTTGCTCGCTTTGCACGCATTGGCGTCGGTCATCAAGTTCAGTATGCTTTGCCAGATGTGACTGACGATGAAGTTTTTATCGAGAGCCTGAACGATGATGACGAACCTTTGGATGAGGGCAATCTGGGACCTACGACAAGCAACACCGTTGAGTCCCGTGTCCAGTCCCGTGTTAATGACCACCAGAATCGAGCTCAAGGGGAAATAACCGATGATGAAGAAGACAGCGGATCCGATGCATCGGATGATGAAGACGAGGACACATCCATGAGTGACTCGGATGATGAAGGTTGTAGCTCAGGAGATTTTGAAGATTCCGAAGATGAAGGACCAGACTTCAAATTTTAGGATGAGATGAACTTTGTATTTTATGTACTTCAAGTTACGTTGGGTAACAACTATGGAGTGACCTTTTCATTGTTACTACGAAACACTCCAACTTGAGGCTTGAAGCTTGAAGTCCAAACTCAGGATCACGGCGGCGCACTGTGTGACTGTCAGTGTGTCACGGTCCCGCGCACATACTAGTCCTGACTCGGACTTGGATACTCAAACTTACATCTGTCTTCTGTGCACTGATTGTCTCGTCATTGAAGTGTCAAAACCAATAAAACTATCCTGCATCTATCGTGTGTGCAGATCTCTTCATTTGTTGTTTTTGGTCAGCCAGTTCAGAAGTGTTTGCTCGCAGCCCCCGATATCATTATGCTACTTCAAGTTATGCACGATTTCAAGCTTGAAAACTTCAAGTTATAGTCACATCGGACGCGGTTCAACTCGTTGACGTGGCATTCCAGTCCTGCAGGTATGTATCTGATGAGTTTGCTCTCATGGCACATGCTTAACGCATGGTATCTCTGTCAGCCACTGTTATGTTGAACATGGGAGGACCTTCGACGGTACGTGAACATTCATTATGTCTGAGTTTCTCTCATACTATGTCATATCACTCTTTCACAGGTACCAGAGACCTACGACTTCCTCAAAAACCTGTTCATGGATAGTGACCTTATTCCATTGCCTTTTCAACGTGTCATCACTCCTCTCATTGCTAAGCGGCGGACACCTCAAATCGAGAAGCAGTATGCTGACATTGGTGGTGATTCTCCCATCCTCAAGTATACAGAGATCCAGGGAGC
This sequence comes from Suillus cothurnatus, assembly GCA_016758765.1. Lineage (NCBI taxonomy): Eukaryota > Fungi > Basidiomycota > Agaricomycetes > Boletales > Suillaceae > Suillus > Suillus cothurnatus. Next base: position 253,744 of record JABBWL010000091.1, read on the forward strand.
TGGTATGTGTGAACTACTGGACGAGCTGCACCCAGTGTCTGAACGAACTTTTCAAACAGGGGAAGGCAGGTGAGATGTGGGATATCGAATGGAGCGTGATAGATCGCTGGAGTACGCATCCAGGATTCATCGAGGTGCTTTCATACTCTCTTGTGCGTTTCACAGGGTGTTGATCATGACTGTCGATACAGGCTGTTGCACAAGACATCGAGGCTGCCTTGGCCAAATTTCAACCGTCAGCACGCTCAAATATGATCATTCTGTTTTCGGCTCATTCATTACCTATGTCAGTAGTGAACCGATCTCGAGTATATGAAAGAGGGAAAAGACGTACGTTGGACCATCAGCGAATGCTTCCACAGCTCAGGCTAACCCTTGTTTTTTTACAGCTGGGGATGGAGTTGCATCGCGCAGAGTCGTTAAATGGATGTCCTGTGTTTATCCGTGCGTTGGCAGATATTACAGCGCAGCATCTGCGTGACTATTCTACAACGAAGATTGGGCTCACGAGTGTGCAGATGGAGCTTCGGTGTCCGGGCTGTAAAAATGCGACTTGTCAATGATTAATGATTAGATATCTTCGTGCAGTCTCATTATAAACATGTGGTTTTGGCCTGTTCAACTGGGAGCACGCTTCCAGAACCTGCAGCCTGCCACTCTCGCCTATAGAGTTCCGGTACTTTCAACTTGAAGTTAACCGCTGCCAGTGGACTCGTATATTGGTGTATGATGCTGAAATGTTATTATTATTGCTTACGATACCTCTGGCTAGAAGCTGATGAACTATAACATTCATAGTTCGTGATCTTGATGTCTCCAAAGTCGCTGTCAAGCTACGGTCACACTAGATTGCCATATAAAATCCTACTTTATCATACAATCTTGATGGAAATTTGCAGAAGTCGGAACACTAGCTTGGAACCCCATATAGGATTCTATTGGTTTATCGGAAGACAGCTGAAATAAAGAAGAGACTATAGATCAGTAACGTGATGGGCGATTTGGACAGTGGAGCGTAAAAACATGAATACTAGCTAGAGGGCTTATATGGGCTTATATGGGTTCATCGAAGGGCAAAGCATAAGACAAAATAGATCACAGATTAGGCACCTGATGTGCGTCTTACAAGCAACCACATAGACATGTATTGGGAAATCTGATTCGCTCAACCTTATAAGGTAAATATGGCCATATCATGTTGGTTGGTTTTCAGTGATGTCGGAGTTACTATATCACCGTATACCTCAGCTGGCGGAGGATGAGATAGATGACGATCGTGAATTCCGGACAGTAGCTGATTTGGTTCATTTTTTCAGGAGGCAACGTGAATGCCTCGCATACCGACTCGACGAGCAAGAAGAGCATACCTCATTCGAGCCGACCTATTTCCCAATGCCCGTGCTATTACACCCTGGCAAGCTCTGTACTTGGCTCGCAATGACTGAGCTTCCATCGAAATCATGGGAGCTTATGCGACTCGGCATTTAATCACTCATATCGGCAGGCTTTAAGACTCCAATTTTAGTGATACAAGCGCTGAATGGTGGTATATTTAACACAAACACCAAATCGCTATAACCCCATCTCACTCACACCCATCCCTCGAATATGACTGTTGTTTCAAATGATCCCAGTCGGTGGCCGTTTATCAATCTAGCTCTTTTTTTCAGCTATTGGACAGGTTCGTTGTGTCAGTTGGTGATGTATTGATTTAACTTTGATTTTGCGTTTTGTAGTTGTTGCTGGCGTTGTGGTCATATACGATTGGGGTAGGCAGAACAGTGTTCGAAAACCGCTTATAGTCTCATGGTATTTGCAGTGTTGACACTCGGACAAGAGGTAAGTCGGTGCTATTCCTGGAGCAGCTAACTTACTAAGACTGGTGTCATAGATTGAATTGATCTGGGTGAGTACTTAATAGAGCCTCATCAGAAGACAAACAGGAGAATATAATGGATTCGTGACAGAAACAACGCTGGTCTCTTATGACTGTGCTATATTTGGTTGTTCGTACTCGTGTTATACTATAGTGTGGTTGGCAAGACTAACTCCAAAATGTTCTAGATACGCTATAGTGGAATACCATATTCTATGTACGTTTTCGAGGCCAACAAGTTGATGCTGTACTAATAGCTCATCTCTGACGATTAGTGTCAATATTCTAGGTATGTCTCATACGTATTGCGTTCGATTCTTCTGGCCAACGGAACACAGGAAATATGACATTGGTCTCGCTGACAGATGCAGTGAGTATTCCACAACCATCTCATTCCCGTCCAATAAATACACTCATATACAGGGGTGGGTGAGATTCCGAACATTGAACTTGGCTTAACATAACGACTCAATAGGTGTGAGTCGAATATTTTATCCTAGTATGAAGATAGTCACTAATTGGATGTTTCAGGCAATATTATGAACTACGCAATAAATGGGACAAGTGTGGTCGTAGCTGCCATGTTGGGAGGTGAGTTACCCAGCAACGATTCATTGGTGATATTGACTCGATTGAAACTTGATGCAAGTCATCATGATTGCTCGGTTGCATGCCATGTATCAGAGATCTAAAATCATGCTTATCTTCCTTGTTATTATCTTCTTGGCTGTTAACATCGCCTGCGGAATAATCGTCGCAATACTAGTCAAGGATATGGTAGGGGGTAAGTTTTACCTGTCGACTTGAAGAACAAAGCTCATGGGACAAACACTAGAGGAGCAGATACTCTCTGGCACGTTTGTGTGCACTTATGGATATGAGGGGAATGTCCAGCTTCTGGCCTCGATGATTTGGACCCTCAACACCGTTTGGGAGGTTGTCGCGCTGTGTCTTGCAGTCTGGGTCACTGTGAAACATTTTTGTGACCTGCGACGACTCGGCCCATTGACAGGATCGACCATCGGGGACTGTTTCAGAGTGCTAATAAAATCTCACGTGTTTTATTTTGCAAGGTGAGCTTGTAATGTGGTTCTGGTCATCTTTTTGCTCAAATTCCACACATGCCAGTTTTTTTGGTGTCTCTTGCCTCCAGCTTGGTCGCGACTCTCCAGAACTCTTTGTGCGCAGACCTGTCGCTGACATTTGCTTGTAACAACTGCTGATCATTTCTGTAGGGTTCAAATTTGATTGGAACTCAGGTACTCCAAGGTGCTCTTCAAGTTTTAGCTGGTGTGCAGATGTTTGTGCTGGGACCACGCCTCATTCTTGGTGTTCGAGAATATCACGCAAAACTCGTGGCCGACTCCGACGCAGAAACTAGCATGAATGAGATTGTATTCCAGGAGCGTGTAGATGTACCAACTAGCAGTACTGTATAGGGTCGAGAAGTTTCAAAGACGACGCTTATGTAGACACCCATTTCTTGACGTATTACTACTGGAAGTCAGTGAACCATACACCCACACTTACAACAAACGGCAAGCTGAAATTATCCGGAACGTCTAGCAACTAACCCAGTCATTGACGCCCGGCCAGCTGATTCTAGTATTTGCTGAGTTCCGCTGTCTGAGCATACATGAGGAAGAAGTAACCGCGAAGTGTGAAGCCCAGATGACCGCAACTCGTTGTATGCATTTTGTGATAGGTAGAATGGAAATCGAGCTATGCAAATGATTCAACAAAGGCTGCGGCGTCGGTACCTGAAACGGGAACATAAAGTCAGGTATCTGATGATGGAGCAGAAAGCACACAATCTCGCCTTGGGTTGCATCCCGCCCGACAAACACAGTAGTAAAAGTGCGGGCTCGTGCAGCAGAGAAAGAAGCGCTACACAGTGGATTTCGTGGCATCTCTTTACAAAGTGCGCTCAAGCAATAATCTAGACCATGCCATGATGGAATAGAATACTGTATGATCGCACTTTATTGGGTCTGCTTCACTTTTTAAGCCAACTCCAGTGTGAGGGCGTCTTAAGTGCAGATGGAGATAAAGAGTTCTCTTGCCAAAGTTCAGGAGGCAGTGCTGTAGAGCTGTGTGGTGCGCTGTTTGAGTGTACTAGCTACACGTGCCAACCTTGTTGATATGCAACCACCACCATCGGACAACCCCGACTCACTCCATACCTCCTTTTTGTCTCCAGGACATTCTCTTAAACGAGCTAGGTCTCCATCTGGCGACAGTCAGCGCAGACCCACTGCGCCTTTCTCGGAGAATACGTTTGGAGACTTTTCTCTTGACACGCTATCCCCTACTGATTTGGGCATTCGCCCCCCGGCTCTTGTGACCCTCAATGAGGTCTCCACTCTTATTGACTCCTGGAAATCTCGGGACGCAACCACCTTCAGCATTGAGGATTGGGTGACCCTCTCAGAACAACTAATCAAAGCTATCTCAGCCCCAATCCCCCAGCTCGACCTTGGGGATGACGATGAACACTCTCGTGCCTTAGTCCATATCTCGGACGCTTTCCGTCATCACATTCCAATGCACGCAGACTGGTCTGGCTATGACATGGACATGTCTCCCTCCCACGCCGAATCTTCATACCATCAGACATCCAACACTCAACCTGCAGCTCCTACTGATGCCATTATGCAGATGCTACGGAAAATGGAGTCTGAAGTTCACTCTTGACTCTCTCGCCTTGAAAACAAATTGAATAATGCATCACGCTCGGATGAGCGCGCTGCCAAGACCCCCACTCAAGTTCCCCCTCTCACCCTCACAGGCGCTACGTCATATGCTGCCACTGCTGCTCAAGCACCTCAGGTGGCCTCTTCGTTATCATCGTCCACTCGCCCACCCAAGCAAATGTCCACCCGTCCACCAGAACCTGTTCGCTTCGTTGTTCGCTTCCATGGCTCTCCTCCTGCCCCTGCCGATCGAGCTATCCCGAAGATCATCTCAGACAGTATTAATCGTGAACTGGCTTCTATCCCAACAGCGAAGGGTCTACAAGTCATCGGCTCTCATTGGAACAATTCAGGCAACTGCATTCTCACCTTCCCCCATCACACCACGATCTCGCTTATACAAGACCACCTTCCATCCATTCGCAAGGCCATGAGCCTGATGGCTTCCCAAACCATCTCTCACGATGCACCTTGGTCTAAGATCATTCTTTCAGGTGTGTTTGCACGCACACATCGGGATGAGCCAGTTTATACTGGCGAAACCCTCCGTGAAGCCCTCCTACGCAATCTGGCCATTTCCAGACTCAACATCACACAGAATCCTAGATGGGTACGTCCCGCTGAATTTATTGATGGCTTCAAATCGTCTATTACATTTGCCTTCGAAGACCCAGATGGGTCCAACCTTAAATCCCTCCTTAAAACCAATCTATTCATGTTTGGTGCCCCAGTCCGTGCTAAGCGTTGGGTTGAGAAGCCTCGCCTGCGCCAATGCACACGCTGCTGGCGCTTAGGTCATCTCATCACCAACTGCCGATCCCCTACCAAATGTCGCATTTGTGGTGACCAGCACTCTGAGGGTGCCCACCGATCCAAGTGCACCGCCTGTCGCAAAGAAAACCGCCCCGATTCGAGAACCTGTGACCATCCTGCCCGCTGTGTCAACTGCAATGGAATGCACCCTGCAGATGCACATGAATGTCCCGAATGGCGCAGATTCAACATCCCAGCCATTGCCACTGACTCCACCTTTACTCCTCCCACCCAAGGCCCTTCCATGGAGATATGATCCTACACCCACTGAACGTTCTCCAACTAAATGTCGCTCGTTCGAACGTGCGCATGCATGCCATCCTCAACACCCTTACCAATTTCGACATACTCCTCCTCCAAGAGCCATGGTATGGACGCATTGGAGTGGCCCGCTCATCCTCAGACCCGCAAGGGTCTGAAATCAAAGGAACAGTTGCCAACCCAGCGTGGGAGCTATTTATCCCAGAGTCCTCAACCGATGGTCCTCCCCGTGTCGCCACCTTTGTTCGCAAGGGTATCCATTTGCTAGATGCCCGTCCACACCCAGATATTATCGGGTCCAAAGACATTCTAGCCACAAGCATTATTTATGGAAACCTTACATGTCTAATTATTAATGTTTATAATGCTGGAGCTGGACGTGATGCCATTGCGGTGTAGGGACTCATATTTCTATGGGCGCGTAATGGGCATATTCACGCAAGCAGTCCGTTTATTATTCGCATAATGACTTGCACTTCCATTGGTATATCATGCGACACGTTCCTGTATAACGCGCCATAGGCGCGATGCTTTCCCGCGCTCGCGCGATGTATTCCCACGCTCGCGCTTAGCGCGCGTTCTCGCACATTTTCGCGTTTCATTGCGCACTTTCGCATTTCATTGCATTTCATCGCGCATCATCGCATTTCATCGCCTATTATCCGGGAGCGCCTATCCATGTCCGACCACCTCATTGGTACGTCATATTCCTTGCCTCGTGATTGTAACAAGCATTGCAGCGTTATTACATGTTATTACGTACTATCAGCGCGTTTTCTTCCTATCCCTTCCGCGTCCGACGCGATTTTGTCTAGTATATAGTTTGATGATCGCACTACTACTCTCCCCCATTACTCCCCTTTACTGTACTTCCCTCACTATCGGGTTTTACTCTGAAGTAGTAGTCACCATTAGGGCGCACTTTGTGTTACCTATGGTTATCGTTATCGGACTAGACTAGATTAATCAGACCTGCTTTTCACTCGCTTTGCATTGCGCTCGCTTTGCGTATCCATCGATCCGTTATCTATCCGCCCCTCTATATCACTCCTTATTCTCCGCATTCCATCCGCGCTTTCCCACGACAACGCGCGCTATAAGCGCGCGCCTTCCCACGCTTCGCTTACCTTAGCGCGACTTTCCCGCACTTCGCGTTCTCATCGCGTTTTTCGCGTTTCTTCGCGTTTCTCCGCGTTTCTTCGCGCTTCTTCGCGCTTCTTCGCATTTGTTTCGCGTTCCTTCTCGCACCTTTGCGCATCCTTCAGACTACAAGGGTCCCTCATATATCTGGTTCTGTGTGCAGTAGCAGTCCCCTTTAGGGTCGAACGCGTCTGTGTCAGGCATAGCAGCCTAGGTGCAGCAAGACCCAACATTCTGCCTCACCAGCAGCATTGTTGATCTCACATCGAGAGAGTGATTGCGCGAGCAGCAGTCACTTAGTGCCTTCAGCGGTCAATCGCATTTGCAATACTAATTTTGACCCACTTGTTCCCACTGCCATTGCTGGCGACTTCAATCTTCACCACCCAGAGTGGGCGCTTGAACAATGTGTCAACCGCTCAACATCAACCTCCGCTACTGATTTTGTTGAGTGGATGATTAGCAATTCTTTTGCTATCACCAATTCCCGCAATATTCCCACACGGCGCGGTCGCACCAACCAAGCTAACTCAATCATCGATCTCTCCCTTTTCAATTATGCCGCTACTGATGAAGATGTTTTCCGCAGCTGGGATTGCTCGGAAGAACTCTCCTTCGACTCGGATCATAATGGCATCACCTGGACCATCCATGCCCCTGGAGAATACTCAGATGCTAACGCTCAATCTGATGCAGGCATCCACATTGACCCTGCGAAGAAGCAAGAATGGTGTGCAGCCTTCATTGCTGCTATCAACTCCTCCCCCATGCCAGCGCAATATCAATCCACGGCAGACATTGACCAGGGTACCCAGACCTTGCTTGATGCTCTCACCTCGTCCACACTTACAACCATGCCCCGACGTACTAATCGGGTCTTACAACGTGCTAAATGGTGGAACAACGACTGTGACCAAGCATTTCATAGTCTCCGTCATGCGCCACCTGATGATTGAGCAAATTTACGTTCACATTTTCGGGCGGCAGTCCGTTCTGCAAAGCGTAACTGGGCAGCTGACATAATCAAGAATACACCGCAGCCGGAGGTTTGGAAGCTCTGTCGGTGGGCAACTGGTAGACCAAACCGACGTATTCCCCCAACACGCACACCTAATGGACTAACGGCGGACCCAGAGGTGCAAAGCCATGTTTTTGCAACTGCCTTCTTCCCAGGCACAGCACCTCAAGTTTCCATCCATCTCCTGGATGACCCCCCTCCTCTTCCTCCTCGTCATTTCACCCCGCTCACTCTTGATGAAATTTCTGATGCGCTCCATGAGACATCCAACAACACTGCACCCGGCAAGTCCGGCATCACGTGGCGCCTCATCAAGTGGGCGTTCAATATTTGTTCAGCGCAAATCACCTCGCTGTTCAATGCATGCTTGGAGTTTGGACACCATCCCCGCTCACTAAAAACTGCAGTTGTATCTGTGATTCCCAAGCCGCGCAAAGCAGACATGTCTGACCCACATTTATATCGGCCCATTTCGCTACTTGAATGTCTCAGCAAGCTTTTAGAAAAAGTTATAGCTCGGCGACTGATCTTTGAAGTGGGTAAATTCAATCTCGTCCCTACCAATCAGTTTGGCGGATGAGATAAGTCATCAGTCATTGATGCGTGCCTCTCCCTCACACATGACATACAAGCGGCATGGAAAAATGGCCTAGTTGCATCTGCACTGGCGATCGACATCAAAGGCTATTTCAACTACGTGAATCACGCTCGGCTCACACACACACTGCATCTACTTGGCTTCACCCCTCAACTGGTCTCATGGCTCCGCTCCTTTCTTCACCAGCGGTCAATCATCATACACATCAGTAAACACCTTAGTCATCCTATGCCCATTGTGGGCATTGGCATCCCCCAAGGCTCCCCATTATCGCCTGTTCTATCTATTATCTATACTTTTAATGTCCTTCCATGCCTCACCGACATCCCCAACTCTGATCTCAAGGCATATATTGATGATGTACTACTTTTGGCTGTTTCTCATTCGCTTGAAAGTAACATTGACAGGCTCACTCGTGCTTTCAACACAGTCGTCAACCGTCTCGAGGCACTAGGTTTAGACATTGACGCTGATAAAACAGAACTCATTCATTTCACCCACTCTCGCTCCAATCCTGCCCTCGACCCCCTCATCAATATATCTCCCCCAAATGCACTTGCACGCACTGTCAGACCCTCGCCAGTTATGCGCTGGCTTGGCGTTTTCTTTGATCGCAAACTCTCATTCAAGAAGCATGTGGAGACTATGGCCACTCGCGCACTTTCTACAATCTCCGGACTCCGCATCCTTGCCAATTCTGTCCGAGGTCTCAGTGTCCTCAACGCATGCCTCCTCTATAAAACAGTTGTCCTCCCTATACTCACCTTTGCTTCTCCAGTTTGGTTCACGGGTATTCGACAGAAAACCCTCATTAAACCTTTGGAGCGCGCCCAAGGTGAGGGACTCCGTTGGTTTCTCGGCGCCTTTCGCACCTCTCCCATCTCCGACATGCACCATATTGGCGCAATCCTCCCAATCCATATCCTTCTGCAACGCCTCTCTACGAACGCAGCCACCCGACTACGAACTCTGCCAGTCTCTTCTCAAGTACTTATGCGCGCCCCACCCAATTGGGAAGAACATTCATCAAGTGTACCTATCCCCCTCCCAAATTTTGTCTCATCTAAGTCCAAACCAGCTACTATTATACACCACCTTACCAGTCTTACAGATCCCACCGCAGAACACCTTTTTCCATATTATACCTCTCCATGGTCTCGCCAACACCCCTGGGGCAACCGTCTCTGTAAAACCATCCCAAACCCTCAGATGACGCAGCGCGAGCGCATGGAATACATCCGCTGTCTTCTTAGATAGATGATCTATAGATGGAACACCTATGAAACCAATCTATCTCCACGGTCAGCGATCCAGACAAATACCGATGACTGATAACGTGGTCGTTCATGGGTGGTTCTCTAGTGATACCTAAGCTACGGTCAGTAGAAGGTACTGTGTGAGGTCAGCAATGTGTGTGGCTATGACTACGATGATGACAAAAGAAAGAAAGAAAAACAAAATGAGAAACACGTACTTGTATCCTGAACGAAGGATGTCTTGAGACAATCTTATCCCGACAGACTGTGTGGAGTTATAACGATCACTCCCTCAGCGCAAAACAGGTAGGACCAATGGTCAGGACTAGTCAATGCTTAGAGTCTTTACGTACTACTGAACCTGCTGCCAAGGTACTCACAATGAGTATTAAACAGATACAGGAACGGACGTCCTTGGCGTTCAATACCAAGTCCCCTTTCAATAGCTAAAGCTGTGGCAATGAAACCCTGGCTCACTCTCTCTACTCAGATGTGTGAGGTCAAGTGTACACTTATCAACTCCAAACGTCTCCCCCACTAAGCTATTCTAAGTCTTAGGTGGTCTAAAGAGACAACACAAATGTGTGGAATATCTTATGCTTGAAGACAAAGAAATCCAGAAAAATAAAAGAAGAAAAACAGAAAAACAAACAAAAGAGACAGTACCAAGCCTTGCTGGTTGTGGAGAACAATGAGCTCACACTATTACTGTCTCACTGAAGGGTACCTTCACCAATCTTACAGTCTCTCACTGTTGTTGGCTATGATCACACCTCACACTAGTAATTGGGGGTCAAAAGTTCTCTTTTTTTATTGCTCAAAGTGGGCCCTTTATATAGACAAATTCATGTGGCTGTGTGGTACTAGTACAATATAGTTTGCTACTGGCATAATAAGGTTACTAGGAGTCATTATGAGTCATAGGGAGTCATAAACCTTAATCTGAGTCATTTGGAGTCAGGCTGAGTCATATCAGATGAGTCACTGTGGTATATAGCTGAGTCATGTCAAGCACAGGTAAATCATGTGACTTTCCTGTGGCCTAACAGAGGCAAAGCAAAAGGTCTAGAGCTGATTACATAAGTTATGGACTCTCTCTCAATATTTACACTTCTCAGTTGTCCATTGCAATGGTTTTTCAACATGTCCTTTGTATTTAGGGTTTTGTGCCTTTTCCCACAGGACAACTCATGCGGGAAATAATTTTCTAGGTCACCTGACATGCGTGAGATTCTTTCTTAGTCATCCTCACAGCCTTCAGAGTAAAACTGGTTACATAAAAAAATCTTCAAAAATAATCAAGCCTAGAGGCAAAAGTAAAAAAAAAGGACTATTAATGTGTGCTCTAGTTTATAGGCTTAGGGTGAGAGAGGATTAGTCAGCCATGCACCAAACCAGTTTGGTGCAGGTCACCGCTCCTTAAAAAATCGTATTAATGGCTTTCATCAAGACTCCACCACACTCCTTATTTTCACTGATGGCTCAAGACGCCGCGCTTCGGGTCACCACCACACAGGTGCTGGGTACACTGCCTTTCTAGAAGGTCATGAGATCCGGACAGGGTCCTGGGGTTTAGGAAGACACGCAGGTATCTATGATGCCGAAATGTTGGCACTGGCAGGCAGTGCAGGCGCAGCAGCTCGTATCCTCACACAATGCCCGCACATCAAACATCTTATATTTTTATCAGACAACCAAGCTGCCATCTCCTCCATCACAGACACCACTGCACACCCAGCCCAAGGTGCATCCATTCTATTCTGTCGTCACATGGATAGCCTTCTTAGTACCCTGAATCCTTTTGACGTTGAACTCATCTGGATCCCAGGTCATAAAGGCATCCTTGGCAATGAACGTGCGGATAGTATAGCCAAAGCTGCTGTCAATCATCAACCCATCTTTGCGTCTACCATTTCTTGGGCTCGTGAGAAGGCCAAATCCCACGCCCTCAAAGCATGGCATACTGAATGGGCTTCTCGCTCACACACCAATCTTGCTGCCACCGCTCTAACCAACCCCCTCTCCACTAAACTGTCACCTTTTCACCGGTTTTTTAATGGAACCCGAGCAACCCACTCACGTGTTATCCAAACACTCCTCGGTCACTTCTTCTGTGGCGAGTACTATGCTCGCTTCGTCCCAACTGAACCAGTATCCTGCCTGTGCGGCGAACCTCAACAAACGCGCGCTCACATACTCACAGAATGTCCTGTCTATGAGGCATACCGATACCATCTATGCGCCATCTCACCCACACTCACTCTGCCAGTCATACTCGGTACCAAATCCGGCCTTGAAGCGCTGGCAAAGTTTGTCTCTGAATCTCATGCTTTCTCTAAGGATGTCCCTGGCGGTTTTGAAGACCATGGTTGATTTCTACTTTTTCCTTTTGCCTTTTCGAACATTCTACGCACATATCAATTAGCTAAAACTTCTCTTATCATAACATTGACCCGTTCATGCATTAGTCCTACCCCGTACATCTCACATTATACCTCACTTTCATGCAGGTTCAGAGCTTGCGACCGCTATTTGTCTTAGGCACATGATGCGGTATATAAATGTATTTAAAAAAAAAAACTAGCTACACGTGCACGCATAGTCATGTGATCCTTCAGAGAGTCCACATGTTACACTACACGTATGTCACGATGTTAATGTCAAAAGTGTCGATAACGAACGATCTATGATAAGTCTGTATTTAGTGCAGATCAACAGGTTGTGAAAGTTGCTTGCATATATGAAGCGTGTAGTTTTGTATGTAAGATAAAACGATGAGTACATATGATAGTGACATTGAAAATCATATATTAATAGATAGCACTTTCGAGAGAGAAGTGTTTTGGCGAGGGTGCTTGGAACACGTCGATTTAGACCTGTCAGCACACATCTAGGAACTACAGGTGCACCGGTGAGCACGGCCATCCTGCTTTTCATAAGTTTTGCAATTCTGTCACACTTTCAATACATTTGTCACTTGAGGTTGGTCGATTTTGCAATAGTAGCCCTACCTTAGTACATTCACCAGTTCACTGATGTCCATCGTCAATGCCTTGTCCAGTGATATCTGATATCAACGCGCCGTCCAACACGAGGTTTAATCTCTTAGTTTTGACGGGATAAGGGGTAGAATCTAGGGCTCGGTGAGAAATACAGATGTTACTAACATCGGTTATTAACATCAGTTATTAACCGGTTAATAACACCGAGGAAAGTCAGACGCACTTTTAGCGTGTTAATAATTGTTAACAATCATATGTTCAATACAAGAGCCTCTAGGCGCATCAGCCCATCATGTACATCTAAATCTCGTTTAGAAACACTCTGAGTGACAAATGTCACATCGCATTTTAGTCAATACGATCCGCAGTGAAGATTCTAGTAGAATCTTCACTGCGGATCGTATTGGCACGACCATGCTTGAGGTAGTAAATTTTGTTTAGTATGCCTAGTCGAGGCAGTGTAGAAGTCGGGTCGTAGCAGGAGGAATTCCTTGTATAGTCATACGTAGCATCCGATATCTTGATCAGAGAAATCGGGAAAGGTCTTCAGTATCACACCGCAGGAGAGCATACATATGGGCTCCCCACGCCCCGACTGAGTTGAGGATGGTTACTACACACATGGTAATATAAAAACTTGGGTTTCTTGGCAGCAAGAAATCTAGTATGCGTTGCCTCGGAATAACAAAACCTAGTGTGACATGTGTCATAAAACCGGCAGCTTCAGAATGATTGCTGATGTGACCCAGGAGCCCCGAGATGTTCCTATAAGCACAGGTCAGATTGCGAGTCTAAGAAACCATTATGAACACAAGCACCTTTGCAAGTTTCTCGCCGTCGGACAAAATGGTGAGGCAAGACGACAAATCCTTCAAACACCACTGCCTTTCGAGCCAGGAGACAAGATTGTCATTCCAAAAAGATTGAAACACATGGGTGAGCCTCTCATGCCATGGTTTCGGAGTTCGCGATAGATGAACGGCCCAATTTTGACATGCGTAGTTGAGAGCGCCTGAAGCTGATTGACTCTGTTTCCGTGCTTCGTGTGCGAAACTCGAAAAGGATTTCATAGCATAGATGATCTCCATGTCTGGTAACACTGCGGTGGAATGATCCTGGTGCCTTAACGCCAGAAACACTGGGAACATCAAAAAATCTGGCAGGGCCTTGAAAAACTTTATTGCTTGAAAAGCTGGCTGCAAAGACAATTCTGGAGCGATTATGCACTCTCTGATTGCCTCAGAAGTACTTGAGAATTCTTCCATGGTCGCCCAGACAGTGGTCAACCGCCATGTTTGACCGCAGAGGGTTTGCAACCAGTCTCGCCCGTCTTGAGTCTGCAACCAGTCTCGCCCGCCTTGGGTCTGCAACCAATCTCGTGCGTTCTGGGTCTGCAGGAAGTCTCTCCCACCCTCATTCTGCAGCCAGTCTCGGCCATTCTCAGCCTGCAACCAGTTTCGCCCATTCTCGGACTGCAACCAGCCTCGCCCATTCTGAGTCTGCAACCAGTAACTCACATCCCAAGCATTCAACCAGCCTCCCACGAGTGGGGTCTGCAACCAACACTGAGGGGGTGGCGATAGCTGGGGTGCATTGGCCTGCAACCAGTCTTCCTCAGAATTTTCCCGCAACCACTATTTCCCATCGTGAGTCTGCAGCCAGCCTTGTCCAGTCGTAGTCTGTAGCCAGTCTTGCGCAGCCGTAGTCTGCAACCAGTCTCGTCCAGTCTTTGTCCACAACAACTTTTCTCTACCGTCAGCCTGCAGCAAGGGCTGCAGCCAGGTCTTCAGCCAGTCTTCCTTAGAATTTTCCCACAACCAGTCTTCCCCATCGTAAGTCTGCAGCCAGTCTCGTCCGGTCATGGTCTGTAGCCAGTCACGCGCGGCCGTGGTCTGCAACCAGTCTCGTCCAGTCTTTGTCCACAACCACTTTTCTCTACCATCAGCCTGCAGCAAGGGCTGCAGCCAGGTCTTCAGCCAGTCTTCCTTAGAATTTTCCCACAACCACTCTTTCCCATCGCGAGTCTGCAGCCAGTCTCGTCTGGTCGTGGTCTGTAGCCAGTCACGCGCGGCCGTGGTCTGCAACCAGTCTTGTCCAGCCTCTGTCCACAACCACTCTTCCCTACCGTCAGTTTGCACCCGGGTCTTCAGCCAGTCTTTCCCAGCCTTTTCCCTCAACCACTCTTTCCCATCGTGAGTCTGCAGCCAGTCTCGTCCAGTCGTGGTCTGTAGCCAGTCACGTGCGGCCGTGGTCTGCAACCAGTCTCGTCCAGCCTCTGTCCACAACCACTTTTCTCTACCGTCATTCTGCAGCAATGGCTGCAGCCAGGTCTTCAGCCCGTCTTCATTAGAATTTTCCCACAACCACTCTTCCCCATCGTCAGTCTGCACCCAGTCTTGCCCAGCTGTGGTCTGTAGCCAGTCTTGCGCAGCCGTGGTCTGCAACCAGTCTTGTCCAGCCTCTGTCCACAACAACTTTTCTCTACCGTCATTCTGCAGCAATGGCTGCAGCCAGGTCTTCAGCCCGTCTTCATTAGAATTTTCCCACAACCACTCTTCCCCATCGTCAGTCTGCACCCAGTCTTGCCCAGCTGTGGTCTGTAGCCAGTCTTGCGCAGCCGTGGTCTGCAACCAGTCTTGTCCAGCCTCTGTCCACAACAACTTTTCTCTACCGTCATTCTGCAGCAATGGCTGCAGCCAGGTCTTCAGCCCGTCTTCATTAGAATTTTCCCACAACCACTCTTCCCCATCGTCAGTCTGCACCCAGTCTTGCCCAGCTGTGGTCTGTAGCCAGTCTTGCGCAGCCGTGGTCTGCAACCAGTCTTGTCCAGCCTCTGTCCACAACAACTTTTCTCTACCGTCAGCCTGCAGCAAGGGCTGCAGCCAGGTCTTCAGCCAGTCTTCCTTAGAATTTTCCCACAACCACTCTTTCCCATCGTGAGTCTGCAGCCAGTCTCGTCCGGTCGTAGTCTGTAGCCAGTCACGCGCGGCCGTGGTCTGCAACCAGTCTCGTCCAACCTCTGTCCACAACCACTCTTCCCTACCGTCAGTTTGCACCCGGGTCTTCAGCCAGTCTTTCCCAGCCTTTTCCCTCAACCACTCTCTCCCATCGCGAGTCTGCAGCCAGTCTCGTCCGGTCGTAGTCTGTAGCCAGTCTTTCCCGGTCATGGTCTGCAACCAGCATCGCCCAGCTTCTATCTGCAGCCAATCTCTCGCGTGCTGGGTCCGCAACCACTCTTTCCCCCCATCGGTCAGTAACCAGTCCATCCCCCCCTGGGTCAGCAGCCAGTCTCTCCCTCCTTCGGTCTGCAGCCACGCACACCCGTCCGGGGTATCTAGCCAGAAATGTAACTCCGAACAGTAATTCCCTCGAAGCCATAACAAAGTTATAAGCACTTGCATTGGCTCCGGTGGCTGGACCATGAAGGACAACGAGTGTTTTAAATTCTGGGGATCCTGGGGTTGCATCGCCTGGCTATACTTCTTCAATTCTGAGAGCGCATCCAGGAGGGCCATGCTTGCCGGAATCTCACGCACTATCAAGTGGAGAGAGGAAAATGCGAGTAGGGAGTGTGGTGATGTGATATATTGTACTTGGCGGAGGGAGCAGTTTGAGCGGTGAGAAATATAGTCGCGAACGGATGAATGATAGATATTCACGGGGAGGCTGCTGTCGGTAGGAATATCTATTACAGACCGTAGCTGCACCAGAACTTCCTCAACGTCCCTGCCCTGACCAGGGCCAAGAAGTTCCGATATTTGTGAGATCGGCAGAGGATCTGCAAGGACGGCAACAATGGACAAGTGCATGTATGCCAATGTCGGGTCGGCGCAAGTGGAGATGACAAGGTCGTATAACTTGTACACCTCCGTTCCTGGAAGCAGTTGACTGGTCAATTCGAGCATGAGTTCAAGCCGGTCGCGGGGATCGTTGTGTCGATCATCGATAAACTTCATCATCGTAGTTGCTACGATGAAACGTCTACCCGCTCGGCTCGCTAGCCGTTCAAGCTGAGCCTTCGTTGGCTGCGGGAAAGTGGAATAGCGAAGCTGCAGTTTGCTGAAGGAATCTGTCAAGAAACGAAAGATGTCTTCATCTACGTCCGCGCCGTCTAGCGAGATGGTGGTAGCAACACCCTGGCCAGAAATGTTCACTGGTATCTCGCCCACCAGCGGGCGCACATCTTTGTTCTGCATGGCTTCACGAATATGCCCTTCCGAACGACTTGTGACTAGAATGTGAGTCACGGGCAGTTCAGGATCGCGAAGAGCTTGAGCAAGCAGGGATATGAGTTCAGCAAGCTCGCTTTCGGATCTGTCTTCCTCGAAGGATTCAAATGTGTGTTGATCAAGGGTTTCTGATGTGCATTCATCAAGGGCATCGATAACGAACGTCAAAGGCGGACTGCCGCATTCACGTAGTCTATTTTGAAGCATCCTGAGTGGTCGAAGAAACAAGCCTTCCATTTGATCACGAACAGACTTGTCAGGGTCTAGAAGAGCAGGGTTCTCGAGAATGGTCCTATTGACATGTGTCCTGACGCTGGGGAAATTGGTGGCCAGCTGGTAGGCAAGCGTTGCAAAGAAATAACCGGTCGTGCGCCGTTTCGTATACTTGCGAGAAAAAAAGAATGTTCCCGCGAGTCGCGTCTCTACATGTGTCTGCTCTGTCACTTTCAATCCTTTCATCCTTTCAGCTACCGTGAATGCAACGGCAGACTTTCCGACGCCCGCTGTGCCGTGCAGCCAAATGATCTGATTCTTTTCTTTCTTGTCTAATAATCCGTAGATGTAGTTGAGAAGGGCCACGCGGGTACCTTCCAAACATTTCGGATGAGGATGGCGTTCGCGAGAGTTATATTCAGCACCCTTGGCAGCGACCTGGGACAACTTCTCCCAAGTTCGTTCAGACATACTATTCAATAACTGTTAATGAGATCAGACAACGAGAGGGGATAAGAGAAGGATATACTGACATTGACTCTTGACAAGATAATGGTGATGATTACAATACAGATTGTGAGATGAAATGAAATAGCTGAGGACGCTGTCAAAGACCAAGCTGCAACTTGGATCCTTTGAGGACGAGTGATGGAGTCGTGAAACGATGTTTTGGCGTAGTAAATCTGTCCAATGACGATTAGTTGGGAAACAAAATAATCAAACTCTACCACTTGCTGTAGAGCGATTGAAATTGCAAGGTGTAAGAGCTACTTATTTGAAATCGAATGTATATATGTATGTTCCAGTGCTGTGGAAAACTCGTTGGATGGTGATGGAATGCTGCAATTGAATGAAGCTCGAAGTCCAGTGAAAACTGACTGTTATTCCAGGACCTAGAAGAGGGACTGGTTTGTCGTATGGAATTGTCCGTCCGCACCAGACGTCACGGCCCGGTTTCCATATATTAGTCATCTCATGCTCGCCTTTCTGAAGTACAAGCTTCTCTCATCCTTCTTGAAGGAATCCAAAAAATCATGGCCTCAAGTTCGTCCCATCTGATCTTCGCTTGTTCCTCCTGCATCGCTAGCGGTATCCGATCAAGAGCCCTAACGACGAGAACTCTGTTGTCATTTTGCGCAGGTATTTTGGGTATTTTGAGGTTTCCTGAGTGTGCTCGTTGGCGTCGAGACAGCATCCTGCAGGTGTTTTGTTGCCACTCGCTATTCCCAGCTTACGTCGACTTATCGAAAGCTTTCCACTAGTCATGTGATCCTTCAGAGAACCACATGTTACCCTACACGTATGTCACGATGTTCGATGGTGTTAATGTCAAAAGTGTCGATAACGAACGATCTATGATAAGTCTCTATTTAGTGCAGATCAACAGATGATTCTGACTCCGCGGAGTCAAGCGCGATGTCCGCGATCTTGATACTAACTATGAGCTCCAACTGCAGATCTGCCCCGACAAGACTACAGCTCGACCATATAGAAAGCAATTAGAAAGTGAAGGGTACTTTGAGACTTTGTCCGGAAAGATGTAAATTTGCCCAGGACCATATTGCATCCTTGACGCGGCCAGCCATTTGAAACCCCTGAATTACTTCTCGAGCTTGATGACACGGCCATCCGGGGTTGTGAAAGTTGCGTTTCCGGACCCGTTGTTGTAATATTTGGACCCATCTGTGTTCTGATAGTAATACGAGCCATCTCTGAAGGAAAAGGGTGAGGAACAGATTGGTCGATGCAGCGGGACAGACGAACTTGTTAGAATAATGGTGACCAGTACCACTTTCCCCATAATCGCGCGTGCACCAGTGATTACCCTGAGGACAGGCATGACATGTCAGTCGCTTGCACATAGCGACGAACGCCCACCTCCTTGTTGGTACCGCTCCCGGTAACAACGAAGTCGCGACCTGCCATAGTGCAAGCTCAGAATATGAGGTATATTAGGAAGATGATTTTGTTGAGTAGATCAATGATGGTCTTACGAATGAAGAGAGGCACAGGCTAAGAACGGGAAATCAACTCGGTCTTGGATCAAAAGACTGAGGGAAATGATTCGAGGGGAGGTGAATTAATACGCTGATTGAGACGGAGAATCAAAGACCAACGTGTATGAAGCATGTAATTCCGTATGTAAGATAAAACGATGAGTACATACGACAGTGGCACTTTCGACAAGAAGTGTTTTGGCGAGGGTGCTTGTACTACATGCGGTTCATCGTGGGTTATCGTCGTGGGTTGTTGAGTCATGTCTTAGTACTCATATTTGCTAGCATAAGCTCTTGGTCACCTGGACGTGTTTTATCTGTAGTCATAACTTAGTAAACCGCATTTTCCCCAAAAAGGTCCCACTTACTACTACAATCGGGGCTCTGATCAATTTCCGCCAGTTCCCATTGTCGCAGTGATGCATGATCCGATAGTCGAAGATAGAACCACCATGTAGTGTGATGAAGAATAAATTGGGGTAGAACGTGGCACGTGGAACATCTGAAAGGCCGCATACTCGCCAATACAGTAGGAAAATGGGTGAAAGAATCTTCATTAGCTAAACGATAGCACCTGAGCTCCACACGACCCAGTGTGCTTCGGCTCTGAGAGTGACGAGATTAACTAGCAGTAATGATTTAGGCAGGCCCGTCAAGGTATCAAGGAATATTCATGCATTCACCATCACTGACATTCACCAAAGTAATGACATCGATCAAAGTAGTAACAAAAAAGAAACATGCACGCGTGGAATTCCGGATTTGGTCAAGAAACTGATCGCGTCAGAAACCAATTTTTATAATATTAAGATAGGCAATTCACCTAGGATTACTTCGAGGAACCGTGGGATTTATGAGTGTCCCCGCTGGGAGTAGTGTACTGTGAGTACCCTGAGCTACTGTTATAGTATGTGGACCCGTTCGGGTTGCTGTAGTAATAACTCCCGTCGCTGTCATATAATCAGGGCGCCGGTCAACAGTCATTCATGAACATTAAAAACGCACGTGTTGGAATAGTGGTATCCACTACCGCTGCTACCGTAGTCGCGCGAGCAGTAGTGATTGCCCTACGAAAAGCGTGATCGTGTCAATCGTTGCCCCTAACTCGCAAGACGGGCGCTTACCTGGTCATTGGTACCATGACCAGTGTACGTGTAGTCTTTCCCGTTGCTAGACATCTTGAACGTATAGGAAGAGTATTGATAGTGGAAGATGCAAGGTGGGTGGTGCACTGGTAAAAGACAAGCTAGCGGCAGTCCCTTTTATCTGGTAGTGCTATTTGTTGAACTTTGTTCTTTGTTTGTTCGTGCGATTAGACGATAAGCATTTCAAGTTCCTGTATGTTAGTGACAATTATCAAGAGTCACGCGATGAATGCCAAGTTCAACGCTAGAATGCCGCAATTTTAAGTCCAAGTAATGCATAGGTCGTACATTATACGTGCCATGGAAGATTGGAAGGACAGTCAGCGCTACCTTGACGTGGTGGGGTCAAGCAGCTTACAATTATACTTTAAAGTTTGTGCCAGTCTCCAAGACGGCGTAAGTGATTTGCCTTTTTGGGTGTTATGCATTTAACCTGAGTGCTACGTTTGTTGAGCAGCAACCATGGATATCACAAAACTTTTTTCAACACTTCCTTTGACCGGTGAGGGTATTCCTCCTCGCTCCATGACGCGCCCCGCAGGCAAACCAAAATTCGTAAAGTTTCTCCCTGGAGATAATGGCGAAGGCATGCCAGAGACTTTTTTTGAGGGTCAGTGGTTCAACTCTTTTGAGGACGAGCCTAGTAAATATCCAATTTAAAGATCCTCGCACATTTAAGCCAAAACCTGGTCCCCATGGTCAGATTCAGACCTGGGGTATATTTCCGGTATGTGCATCGCCTACCAATCCTTCTGAATCAGTTACATTAATATGCACAGTACCACGAGGATAATGTCTGGGACTGTAAGCAACTAGTCTGAGTTTAGTAGATTTTATATCCTGACTCTTTGAACCAGTCGATGGAATCCAAATGATGTATAGAACAGTAAGTTTGTAGGGATGGTTTGATCGTCTTGCTTATTTACCTTCAGATGGCGCACCAATTCTCGTACGACGACCGCGGTGGAAAACCCTGGCCTGAAAAACAATTCATGGATGTTCTAAAGGATCGTAAGGTGGGTACCCTTGTAGGTGACTTCATCCCTCCTCTAACTTGATATTGTCCTTGCAGCGCGAGCAGCTCAGCAAACTTGATCTCGCAGACCTTGACAAGAAGGATATTGTAATCAAGATACACTTGAAGTATGTTCCTCGTATTAATGATGCCTCACACGCTGATAAGCTCTTCGAAGGCTTTTGCAGGATGCCAATGGCGACCCTCGCATATGGCGTAGGGTGCGCCTCTCAGCCGGTATGAAGATAGGCGTGTTCCAGGACAAAGTCCTTTCGCCTGTTATGAACTGGTACTCATTTTATGTTCACACTTCCATTTGTATATTGATGCTATCGTTTTACCTAGGGTACGAAACCTCCACTGCTACACGTTCACGGATCTCAGAGACGGCGCTGTGTTCGGTCCTCAGGTACACTGAGCCGTTTCAAAGCATAGTCCATCCCTGCTCATATTTGTAGGACGCTAGTGCAACAGACATAATGCATATCAACCAGGCAAATCAACCCAGGACATATGTTTGTTTGGAGCTTCTGACATCTTGACCCTAGGTTGGATATGATTACCTTCCGGATGACAAGTAAGAACATAATTTTATCGTGTTACGGGATTCTGATGACACTTAGGTACATGCTTGCCCATCTGTTTTCAAAAGTGGGCGATACATTTGCGCACTTGTATGACTATGGAGACAAGTGGCACCACGAGATTGAGGTATGGTCGAATATCTTGCTTCATACCGAACTCATTTTACGTGGTTCAGATCGAGAAAATTTTCCCCCTCGAGGAGTCGTATGGACGTGTCCAGATACTCGATGGCAAGGGCATGTGCCCAGGTGGTAAGCTAAGTTTCTAATGTACACAATCTTCCACTTATCAAACTGTCGTCCAGAAAATATGAGAGGCTCGTACCGATACCAAGACTTCCTCAAGGCCTATGACACTGATTCATACACCGAGCAGTAGGTTTTTTTCCTTTAGATACGCTTTCTGGCTGAACATCTCTCCAGGATCAAGAAGAGACGCGAAATTCTTGATTGCCCAAATTACAAGGGCTTCGGCAAACCTCCTTCTCTGTTCAACATCGACGCCTTTGACATCAACCAGGCCAATGAGCGACTCATTGCAGCGCTCAGTTCGCCCAACTCAGTCAGGGCAGGCATGAAGGCGTTCACCATGCCTATCAACCCCACTGCAGACGACTCCAGGATGGGCAAACTCAAGAAAGGCCAGAGCATTCAGCGCGAATGGGACTACGAGAGTTACGGATATTGGCAGGAGACAACGTCCAGCACGAAGGATAAAAGGAGCCAGTCGGCTTGTGCTGCTTGTGGAAAGCCTGGTGGCCAGGATCTTAAGACGTGTAGTGGTTGCAGGGCCATTTTGTAAGCGTTTCCGAACACACCGGGGTGATATGATGCTGAACAGGTTGTTGTCTAGGTATTGTTCTGCCGAGCACCAGAAGGTATGATTGAGGTATTTTGCAAGTCTTGTCACTGACGAGTATACTATCAAGGTACACTGGAAAGATGTACACAAGACGCAGTGCTCTCGCAAGTACCTCAAAAAATGATATCATCCCATATTATTCCCAATGCTGTTTCGAAGTATATTTACGACGAGACGTATGTAGACAAACCCATTTCTTACTATATTAACCATTAAGAATCGGTGAACCATCTATATCTCATTTAATCACATGTAGTGTGGCGTACGTATGTATATCTGAGATCTGGTGTATGTAACTGCTACAGTACACGATTTACAATCAATGCGAAGAACTTAAGCTTAATGACTCGGACGTATTCCGTCGCGCGCCATTCACGCTCAATTAAAATCATAATCACAACACACCCACCATTGTGGTGCATACCCGATCAACTCTGTCATGATGTCCATTTGTTCCCGCGTAGGACGCTTTTCAAAAGAGCCGTCTTGTTCAGAGCACACAGTGAACACCGGAACGATGTCAATTTGAACGGCCCTCATTTCGTCGTTGCCGGATTTGAAGTATTTAGCCATAAACGCTTCGAACCACAGAGGAGGAACCGAGCCATCCCTGGGATTGAAACAGTGTTTGAAATCGAACGACCAGAAGCCCGACCGCGTTGAAATGAACTCGCGTCCTCGCATCATGGCGTGGAACTCGTAGGATTTGTGATCACGTTCGAGCAATACTTCTGGACATTCTTTCTCGGCGAAACGGATTAGCAAGTCATGAGGGATTGCATATCCATAGTACTGGTTATAAGGACGACCTATGATCGGATTGATGTTCAGCTGCTTTGGTGGACGGACGAGTTCGAATGGCTCGGATTGTTGTCTGGCGAGTTGTCTCGAGGAAGTCCCAATTTCTTGGGTTGTTGTGGTTATCGAGTCGTTAGAGTGACAGTCACGATGAGAAGAGGATATATTCATCGTTTTGAATAATTTGGAAAGGGAAGAAGGCATGTTCGTTATGGAGAGGTGATGATAAGTCTCTCCAGTCTTATATAAGGTGCAGAACAAAGGGAACCGATGTGGCGCGTCATCAGTTTGTGGTTGTACAATGGGACAGCAAGTACTTTGAATAAAAGGTCGCCGGTCACAGCTAACAGTGTGCTAATATTTTCAATTAGTAGGTGTGACGACGATTGGCCAGTGGACTCTCACCATAACCCGCGATGTTTTTGCAGCGGTTATCTGGTATAACAGACGATGCACAAACTGGTGGATCTACACTGGACCGTGCCTCTGCGCACACGCCCTATCTTGATGGCGAAATCTTTTGCTCTGGTATGTGGGCATGCTGCAACACATTCCCAATAGCGGCAAAATTAACTGTAGCACTTGAATCAACGCAGTGTGAGACCCTGCATGCTGAAACACTTACTCAATAACAACAACTCTCAATTTCAGCCGAGTTGTAATAGTACACGTTCGTTCTATATAGGCTCAACAGCACGCGTAGAATGATAAACACGCTTGAGATCAATAATCTCCCAAGGAGAAAATCTTGGTAACGTGTAGGAATTTTCTGGTTAAAAAGTCAAGAAACGTTATGCATTGCGTTGCAGACGGTATTAGCACATGGCGATAAGGAAACATGGTAAAACAAGCAACAAAAGGTCTGGCCGTGTTGATAAATTACCATGGCAAGTAGGAGAACAAGGATGAACGGGGAAGAAACAACTCAAAAGATGGAGAGATGGACGATGAAATAAATAGGTGCACCCGGCGGATGACTGGCTTGATACACAAAAGTGACGAGGAGTTTATGATGCTTCTCCAGCAGGGCTAGTGAACAACAGAAAAGAAATCATTATGGACGCAAATCCAACAAAAGGTCATAATCCAATCGTAAATGAGGAAATGGAGACTGTTAAAAATAGATAGCAATGATAATTTCCTAATTTCAAACCTTGATGCCCGATACTGATGAGTTCATGCCTTGCGGATAATATCAAAAACCAACAAGTGGGATAGATTGCAGCGCCGTCGTCCAGCCGGGTTGAGTGGTAGATACAAGGGAGTCTGTTCTTCATGTTGATACAACAGGGATTCCGCATGATTGATGAAGAATGAATGCGTCATGAAAAGTGTGTTAGACGTTAAGGAGCCGATCGATGAGGACGGGAAAGATAAATCAAGTGCTTGCGAGGTCGATACTAGCACCAAGGACGCCGCCTCTATCATGATGGATGTCAGTAAAACCACTGACGGTGCCATGAGTGCCTTGATAGTGGTGCCGCTGTTGCTCTTCTTCAAAAAGCTTTCTGCCGACGTCCGCACGCAGGTTAGCACTCAGACCAGATTTGAGAGATACTGCTGCACGCGGCGCGGCCGTAACGGCAGGGGAGGGAGAGACATTGATAAAGTCGTTGAGATTGAATAGGACATTGCCCGGGGTGGGTGGGGCATGGAGGCTGTTTGATGGCGAACCCGAATAACCATTCGAAGTATCACTGCGCCTAGAAGGTGAAGGTGGAGATGGTAATAGTGGTGAGGATTCAGCATCCAAAGTTGGGATGGGTGGAATAATCGTTGACTCTAAAGATGGCGCAGGCGCGAGAGATCCAGAAGAAGCATCATCCAATTGCAATGGTTGGCTCAAAGGCTGCGTACTATCTTGGCTAGATGATACAGTCTCTGAGGTGAAGCTGCGCTCCGATCTCAGCGAGCTTCTGGTGTCCTGGCCTGCAAAAAGGATCTTTCCCTTAGTAAGAAGAGATGCAGAGTCGCTTCCAAGGGCTCTGTAGGCTGCAAAATCTTGGGTATCCCTGTCCCGGTTGGTTGTAGGGCGTGCGGGTGAGGGCGATGTATGTAGATAAAGCATAAGTTTGGCCGCCTCCTCGTCATCTGCACGAGGCGTCGAATAGATATTATCGCCTGAGTCACGAGGTGGAGTAGCTGCCCGAGGCATGGTAAATGATGACTCGGCTGATGGCAGCAGCGAAGTCGCTGCTGTCGTTGTGCGAGCAGAACTTTGTGCGTATTGCGACAAAGACTGGAATGAACTCGCATCGGATGCGGTAGAGAGCGTGGATCGCGGAGATGACACGCTAGCCACCGAAGGACGCGACTGGAGAAGCGATGTCAGAGTAGCCACAGCCTGCCTCTCTACATCCGCAGAGTCCGCCACGGACGCCTTCTGCTTGCCCTTGTCCGCCCGTTTGGGTTTAGACCGGGTAATATCCTCCTTGCGGCTACGGGACTGCGCACGAGTGCTCTCTGCTATGCTGCGTATGGCAGACGCACGGTCCGATCCTCGGGACCGAGATCCGGCAGTCGAACGGGCGGCTGCTTGGATAGGAGGGTCTGTTGAGTTGCGAACTGTTCGAGCTTGTTTCAATGGAGGAGGCCCGAGAAGGGTGGTGAACAAGCTCTGAGTCGCGTTGGGACTGGAACCTGTCACAGTCGTGGGATAGTGGGAACGAGGAACGGATAGGGCGGAAGTCGCAGATACGGCGGGAGGAGCCATGGCTCCACGCCGTGCAGCTGTGCCCTGTGTGGCGGGGTTGTTGTAATAGTTATTGCCGGTGGTGGCCTTGCGCTTGGTGCCGATCAGGCGCGGCGGGGCAGCAGCCAGGGTACGGGTTTTCGCCTCGAGGTCAGTCAGTTTGACATGAGGAATATTATGGGTAGCCTTGTATGAGGCATACGACAAGCGGGCACGAAGATTGCGCGTCACCTAGGAGAGGAAGACAGGAGTATGTTAGCATTTTCGTATTATATCACGACCGCGTCCCACACATAACAATCCCAGCGGGGGATCCGGTATACGAGCACCACAAAGTAGACAATATTCTGAGTGCCCTTCCATATCGTTGGCGCGAATGACCGCCCGCCAACGCGTCCCGCGAAGTGCTCAGTCTGAAATGAAATAACTCACCATCGAAAGTTCTGTACTCGCCATGACTTTCTGGATAGCTTTCAGCCTATCCTCCTTCTCTATTGGATCGACATCCATCGATGTAGAAGGGCTGTAAGGTTGTAGGTAGGTCATTGGTGGGGACGCTGAGGTCACCGAAGACGACGGAGTCGCCATAAGGAGCGCGTCGCTGGGAGTTTCTAGTGATTATATACAGAATAAAGCACAATATATCACAGTTGGATCGTTTGGCCGTCAGCCGTAAGACCTGGGTACCGTTACAGATGGCTAAGAGAGGAAGCTGGTCGCTGTGTGGGACGTCGAGGAGCGCGTTAAGGAATGGAGCACGCGCGACGACGCGCTAGTCTTATTCATCCGAATTCCCACGGGTAATTTACCCGCACCCGCCGGTTTGTGCCTGTTTTTACCCGAAATAACCAATAATGGTTCAGAATTCACAGATAAATATTCTTCACGCTCAACGAGAAAGTCATCTCCACAGCGTTTTTATCTACACTTTCCTTCACGATAGTCAGGAGCGTGTAGCGCGTCCCGAACAGAAACTATATGGTCGAAGTGGATTATGTTTGATCGATGGGGATCGGCCGTTTGTACGGCATGGGATTGAGATAACAGGATACAAACTGGTCGACGGCAAGATAACCGGATTTCACGTGAGTCTCAAGGACGTCTCGCGAGAATATAGCTGTAACCTAGCTGACAGTCATGAGTTTCGATCAGATGAGCATATGATCCATGAACGCCCATTTTAGTTCATATCTTCCACCCAGAAGGCACTACAACAGTTCCTACCTTGGACGACGCTCCTTCACTCCTTGTTTGGGTTCTAGCTTCTGAGTCGTACGCGACGGCGCCACTCATTTCTTCCCAATACCATCTCGGAAGAAATCCCACGCGATCTTCCCCTCCTTCGACGTCCCTGACGTCCACATCATCTAACAAAACAGCAGAAACCCCTGTCTTTGGCGTGAATTTGATACGCCAGACATTGCCCCTTGAGCCTCCTCTGATGGTGTTCTTCAGGAAGGATAGAAATCGGTCTCCCCATGCTAGACAGATATTGGGATCCCAGGCACCAGGCTTTCCTCGAACCAGGCGAGGTATTTGTACAGTCTGAAAGACTTGCGTAGTCGTCAAGTATCCTGATGGCTTCCTAAACCCAACAAAAATCTCCTGTATTGCAGTGTACGTATAAGAAGGTCCTGTTTCAGTGTCATTTGGCATACCGGAACTCCTAATAGAAATGACTGGAAATAGAATTTCAAAAGCTTTCTGTCGTAGTCTCAGAAAGTGTAGATTTTTGAAACACAAATGATACTTACTTTTCAAACTTGGCTTCGTCTTGTGGGCCACGTATTGATAGTGAAGTTTTGAGTTCCACGAAGTTGTCAGTATTTCCCGCATATTTGCCTGCGACAAAATAACGTCTCCCTATCCATCGACGCAAATCGACACATACCTCGAACACAGTCTACTTCTCCACCAATGATGATCCGTGTATCACCCAACTTGGTTTTCACAACACTGCACCACTGAACATTGGTATCAACATCGCCGCCCCAACCCACAGCACTCGATGTACTAGAGGAGGAACTAGAGGCATGATGTTTATGTTCATCGGGAGTTGACGATGTGCAATACGATTCAAATGAATATCCATAGTAAGACCGAAGTCGATGCCTTGGTTCCAAGTCGCTCCTTCATCAGTGTAAGTAAGACACACATGTAAGACGGGAAAAAAAACATCACTTTTCTTCAAGTTTTGCATCTGATAGATGCTCCTCGAAGTACATAGTACCGTCGATGCACATCACGTTGAGCTCCCAAACATCTCGCTCTTCGTAAGGTGCCGTCAATATTCTCCCTCACCAAAAGCATTCCCCAGGTAAACAAATATCATACAGTGAATGAACTAACATCTCACTTGGTGATAACCCCTCTCCAGCTTATCACCCCAATCTCGGGATTTTGCCCATTGAGACTTTTCTTGAACCGTGACCACGCGCTCAATAAACCATCGATGCGTCCACGTTCCTCCGGACGCCGCGTCCAATTCTCGTAACCATAATTGAGATCTGCACCATGCGGTGGATTGACAAAATAACGCAATGCAGAGTCATCAAATTGTAGAACGCGAGAGGGTGAATAGGAAATGTGAGAAGCTGACTAGGGCGCTGGAACGCGGGTGGATGCGAGGCTGGATGTGAAAGGCTTGGGAAGGCAAGAGCATGATCGCTTTCGATTCTGGCTTTAGCCACCTTGCCAGTTGGTGAGGGATCATCCTCTGCCGGTCGCTTAAGACCCATTAGATTTGTTATTACTTGCTGGTTGGACTTGGTGGGGTCAAGGATGCAGGTAGTTAAACTTGTTTGTTCCACAAGCTTTTACCAAACAACAGCATGCCTTCAAACCTTGGGAGGTAACACGTGACAGGTCAGCTCATGCCAAAGTATAAATGGCAGCGACAACTTGAACAACAACTTGACAAGGCAGGCGTTAGGTGCATTCTACCCTCATTCATCACCCAAGTCAGGCTTGTCAAATCGTTCATCTCCGTTTTGTGCCGCAAAAGTAATATCAAAGCAACGTGCTGAACAGCCCTCTTGAATTAATCTCAGAGTACTTCGGACGCCTCGTTGAAGTTTTGACAGTTCACGCGTACATGATGGACCTGCTTAAGTTGTGAGCTTCAATTTTATTCATTGCCTCTAATGACAGTAAAGAATGATAGAGTCTGTTGAACTGTAATGAATGCTTACCCAGCACGCACCTAAACGTCAGCGGCCAAGCTACTAGTCAAGCATAATAAGCCCGTGGATGCTGAGTTCACGCCTATGACACATTTTACCTACAATTAATTGCTCACGCGAAGGCGTGAACCTGGTGAGAACCAAAACAGTCTAGATGCGGACCTTTTTGTAATATTGTCCGTTGGAACCTAATCATTGGACGAACTCTCAACCGAATCTTGTCATCCGATTGACAAACAGGTCTGCGCTGGCAGAGCGCTTGGAAGCTTGAAGTAAAATCCATCGGTTTCAGCGCTGAGCTCGTGCAGGTAAGTGTGATTCACAACCTACCTGCTCTGAGAATCTCAACTGCTACTAGCCAAGTTGGTCACTAGCGCTTCTTGGTAATATTGTGAATGATATCGTCCATCTTACTCCTTAAGTTACTCTATTACCATTGAGACGTGTCATTTACCCGAGGCTCGCAAGTCCAACTTGAGCCGTCCAATCTTGTTGTCGCATCGTCACTAGTCCAGCAGTAATGGGGCCCCGGCACTTCCTACTACCAAAACTTATCATCCGTGATCCGACATATAGCTTGCATCTTCGGCGATCTGGCAAGACAGGTGAACACGTAACGGTAGCGCCGATGAAAAAATGCCGCTCAGTCACCAAGCACCGCTCCGTCCTTACTACTACAAACACGAAGTGACTGCGTGTCCGGGTCGAGGTGCCCGTGGGTCGTTAACATGCACTTATGTCCTCATAAGTAAGCTAGCTTTGCTTCCTCCTGCACCCCTCGGTTTTTTTCCTTTGTACACCAGTAAGCACTAGCGATTCCCGTCATGATTTTTCTGTTAGTACTCGCTGTTCGCTTCATTACCGAGTTACTAACAACCTAACTGGTATAGTCACGAAGAAGCCTAAACCATCTGCTCTTCCTCCTGGATGGCCATCGCCATTCCACAACAAGTGTAGCCAACGAGACTGCCTATACGCTAATAACCCGCAAACCGTCAAGGCATTTACCAATGTCGCGGCGTCCCGGAGGTTTCTACTGCGAGGGTACATATAAGATCGCATCCACCCGAGCGCGTGAGACAGAGCATTATCTGCAAGAAATGGCTATGGCTCGTAGATCAGCTGAAGAGGAACAGAGAAAGCGTACGACATCGGAGATGAGGCGGCCCGAGAGGCGTCCTGAGCTTGGGATGCGACGGGGGGGCACGAACCTGTCTGACAGGAGAATACCAGACGAGCGGGACTTTCGACCCGGTTTTAGGCAAGCTCCTCATATTACGAGAGGGACGGAAAACAGGAGACCGCCAATGGGTGCACCATATACGGGTCATCGCCCTTCACAATCCGAAATAGAGTCGGAGTACAAGACTGACCAAATTCTGATGCATCTCTATCCCGAACGAGAGATCCGACCAAGATGGTGAGTAATACACTATTCTATCAGAACCGATACTTATCAACTCGTAGGATATAATGAACACACTACACGAGTCTCGCATTTCATGTATTTTTGAGCCCTTTCATAGTCAGATTGATGATAATATGATTCCTAACACGATATTACTTACATATGACCTATCAGGACACTACACGTATTAGATTCTACCATTAAGTTACTCCTTGTTACTTATATTTCATGAAGCACAAGAGAAACTAAATACCTATTCAATAGACGCACTCTGGACCAGTGCTGGTTGCCTTCTGCGACCTAGGTGTGATCGAAATTAAGAAGGAATTGGGTGACTGCCAAGAGACTCATGAAGAAGAGCAACACGTTCAGCTTAAACGACACCTAAATACATGATCGCACTGGCTTATACTGATCAAGGGATGATATCAATTTCGCATCCGAACTCGTTTACAGGCTTCCTTACATCGAAAACAGCGAGAACGGCAATCCAAACTGCTTGGCGAGATACTCGTTCCAATTCAGCTCCTGAGTCTTGTTTAGCGTTCTCGTTAGAGTAGTCTACCTGAAATACCTTGTTCTGGATTCACATCATTATCCAGGGCTCATCCAGAGTGTTCCGTCCTCTTTAATATAACATTCGGGTATGAACACAAAGGGTTCAGGGTTCAGGATAGTGTGGTACATAGGCTACGACCCTTTATCACCCTGTCAAAGTCCATCAGATTATCAAAGAAGGAACTTCCCGGTGATTTATGTTATCAAAGACAATAGAGTCTAATTTCGCTGAACCATCTAACGTAAGTGGCATCTTGCGGATGGCGCCTAAGGGGGTGTTCTCACCCAGTGACGTGACTGACGCATTGCAGGACTTCGCGATACGTGGCCTCGAGGTAGAGCGTGGATTTCCTATCATCATTCCGTGCCTCGTGTGTCTTGACTGATATCTGTTTGAGCTTTTATTTTTCCCTAACCATCACATCAGGAAAGCTGACAGCGCTGCAGGATGATTTGTATCACTACAGAAATATCAGCTCGACTAACTATGCCAGTGGGTAGATACGATGCGAATGGTTTCATCTCCATCAGCAGTATGTTGTAAGTAGAGTTGCCAGAGTATGAAAAATAAATACACCCTGCGTATGTTTGTACCTGTTTCAGACATGTAATACGGTGCTGTGCCATCTGATCAGCCTGCACACATTGAGCAACGACGGGTTCGGTGTCCTGATGCCAACATGACAGAGAAATCAGCATCCAGTGTCCAAGAGATAACGGCGTGGGCTGCAGTATTTTTTGTTCTTCTTCCACTGATTGCCCGATCAGCGATGGAAGCAAATAAATGGTTCCGCGGAATTATTTCGTGACTGTACAAGATCAAGACTTGCATTGCCGTTGACACCGCGGACCTAAATTTTTGATCATACACATCGAACGGAAGAAAATGCTGAAATGGGCGATACTCAAGTTCGAAGTTGAACTTCTGTTCTGTGTGGAACAGCTAAGATGCTATAGATCATTTGGAAACTTCGCTAAGCTGAAGACTGATGGGAAAACGTTGCTTGAAGATCTAGTGTTTCTGCATCGCTTTTGTATGTCTGTAAAGAGCAGACTGATCACTCAAGAACAAGATATTCAATTACTCATGGACGATCGAAACATCTTTCGGAAAAAAATACTTGACATAGTGGAGGTTACCTGTGATTCGACATATAAGCGTTGATTCAAATA